>ML792731.1:50092-65944 GCA_009831015.1 Picea engelmannii | reverse complement strand
GAAACATATCCCTTTCCCAAATTTTCCCCCACCATTGCTGGCAAGTACCTCTTTATTTTTACGCAATCTTGAAGAGGATCACATATGCTTGTTGATATAAGCTCATCCTTCGGACGAGTCCCTCGGAGTATTTTTAACGAACCTTAAGAAGGAGTGGTTCGGTCCCATCACGGGTCTGTCAATGTTTGTTTAACGAGTCCATAGATAGTAAACTCGAAGGTTTTTCAAGATTATAGAGTTTGGAAAAACACTTAAAAGAGAACTCTCTCAGTTCATTTTTCGTAATATAGTCTGGATGAGACCGAAAAAGAGATAAATTATCGCTCACCAGACGCGTACTTCAAATACTTTAGCGAGCGTGAAAATAGAAAGGTCGCTCGATGATCTTTTCATGTTTAGAGAGTCTAAAAAGAGCTTAAAGAGGACTCCAGGGGGGTTCCTTTTTTGTATAACCTTATGAGCCCGAAAAAGCGATAAAACTATGCTCGACCACATTCTCTGATATTGACGAGCATAAGAACGGATAAAAACAACGCCCGAGGTTTTATATGAAAACCCTAAAAACAATAAAAAAACTCGCCATAACGAAGAAACATATGTCCATACCCTTGTTTAGTTATCAACATCATCACACCTGCAAGTCATTACACTCATCTTGATATTAGGGATTAGGTTTAAACAATAGATAAGCATAAAAACCCAAAAATAACATAGTAAAAAGTAATTTAAATGAGTAAATACACATTTTTACCATATCATTTCATATTTTCACTATTGAGTTCCCAAACCCCCTTTTTACCCTCCGAATTCGGCGTTGATTTTCGAGAGCTACAAGAGATCATTTGACGAGTCGTCTGCAGTATTAAGGTAAGCCATCCATCCTTGACCTTTTCATGGTTTAAATTTTAAATTTCATTGGTTAGTTTCTCATTTTCAAGTGGTTTTTTGAACCCTACATGCACATAAGCATTCTCGCAGGTAGCCCATACGGGACCTGCGAGAATGATGTGTTCTCACAGGTGAGCCTTGAGCCACCTGCGAGGTGTTCGCACTGTGTATAATAAGGCACCTGCGAGCAGCGCAGAACTCAAAAAAAATTCTAAATATTTAGCCAATGAAAAAGTTTTAGATCATGATCAAAGTCATTAATGCTCTTTTATGTTCCTTATGCAGACAAATAGCTACAAACATGGTGCTTGAATGGAGAGAACGAGAACACGAAGAAGATAATGCAAATGCTGAGAATCATCCTCCCATTATAGTTGCATTGAGAGATTGTGGGCTCTTAAAATATTTTCGCATCCCGGGCATGAGAGCCCAAGTCATACTACTGGAGTTCTTGATCCGTAGGTGGGATCCAGATAAACAAGTTTTCAATGTAGGAGCTCATACATTGTCCATAGATATTGAGGGCATATACTTCTTGACCGAATTATCCAGGCACAGGTATCATGTCAGCCTGATTGGTAGTAGAGGCGGTGGATTAACAATGAGTGAATACTGCAACCAATATTGTGTACCTGAGGCTGAGTGGAAAAAGGGGAAAGTTGTTATCTGCGGGGTACAAGACTTGACCCTCCACACGATCCTCTTTACTATAGCTTGGATGGACGGGAGTTCTTCTCTGCATATGGCATTATAGATCTACTTCCAGTACGCCATCGAGTGTACTGAGCCCCGAGTATTTAACTGGGCGGATGTTGTGCTTCGCAGTATCAAAAGGCAATTAACCAAATGCAGGCGCGGTGAATTAAAACAATTTGGGTATGGATCTTTACTAGTGTCCTTCTTCCTTGAGAGGGTCCTTGTGTATTCTGACTACAAGTTGATTGGAACATATTGGGTCCTAGGGATCCAAGGATGTTGAGGTGGTGTCGGCTCATGGCCCGGCACGTGGCAGGCCCAATCGTTAAGTATGACGATATCTTCTTTGACTGGCTTCAAAACCAGATGCTGATGGTCGATGACTATGCCTATGCCGGGTTGGATTTTCGAGGAGATCCGGATTTAGCACTGCCTGAGGACGCTCAGTGGGGAGACCTCAGTAAGAATTACACACATTTTCTCATTTTAAATGTTTTTGAATTTTTTATCATATTCACATGTTTTTGTTTTTATATATTTATCCAAAGACTAACACAAAATGTTTGTTGACAACACAGATGTTGGACCGTATAGGCCTCCTGGCACTTCTCCTATCTAGTGGCGAGGAGAGGTAGTAGCAACAGTACCACAGTATGCCGAAGATTATCAAGTGGTGGAGCAAAATTTAGAGGGTCTGACAGCAGACATTCCAGATATGACTCTGGAAGAGATTCCACGACGTGATTAACGTCACACTGTAGGATTTTCATCAGCTATGGGTCGAATTCTCCATAGGGTTGCTAGGGTAGTTGTGTGTTACCGTGAACGTCATCCATGACGTTACATTGTAGAAGCTATAGGCTTCCAATTTTGATATTTTGGTCTTCGGACAAATTTTTTGTAAAAAAAAACTCTTTTGATCGTTATATATATAGATGGCGTCTACCGGTTTACTTTATATTGTGTGAATTTTAATGTGTTTGATTCATAAATGATTTAAATGTCTATCCAATACATAATTAGCCAATGCATCTGTTAATGTATTAAGACATCTAGGAATATGCTGATATTCAATGTGATCAAAATATCATTCCAAGAGGTGAATTCGCAAATACACCCGTAACAAAGTAGGACTTTGAATAGAGTAGATATTACTTAGCTGTAGTACTACAAGCTGCGAATCAAGTCGCACAACCAAACGATGAATTTCGAGTGAGATAGCATCAACCAATAACTCAATAACGTCGGTATACTCTGCGATGTTATTAGTTGCACGACCAAGACATACACCTCGTAAAGATATAAGCTCATTTGTTGGGGCATATATTGCCCACACAGCGGAGTCTAGGTTCCGAGTACTACGACTAGCACCATCAGTGAAGCCAATATAGGGTAGCGAAGACTTCGACATCTAGCAATCAAACACAACGTCACATAAGAGTAGAGACCAGATAACGTCAAAAGCAAACTAAAGTAACACACACAAAGTATGATACGTAAAATACAAATACTTGTGCACAAATGACTTATGCATAGTACTTCTTCAAGTACAACCCATTCCTGGGTTCACTCAATAGGATACCATCGTAGTCAACCAGCTCCTTTTTCCAAAACTCGGCGAACAATATACTGACCACGCCACATTGGTTCGAATTTCCCAGCTCCTAAGACATCTCGATCTTGTTCATAGAGGAGAACAAGATCACCTTCTGAGAAAACGTGAGGCTTGGCATGCTTTTCATACTGCGCCTTAACACGTTTCTTCTGGGCTTCTATTACTAGAGTAGCATCACGTCGAGTTTCGTCTAATCGCATCAGATACAATAGACGTTCTTCTTCAGCAGAAGTATTGGGTAAGAGTTTGAAAGCTAGCTTTAGAGAGGGTATCTCACATTCTATAGGAAGAATGGCTTCCACACCATAGACTAATCGAAAGGGCATAAACCCAATAGCGGATTTGACAGATGTCTGGTATGCCCACAATGCCGAAAACAACATTGTATGCCAACTTGTCTTGTGAATTCCTATCATCCATCGAAGCATTGTTATGAGAACTTTGTTTATCGCATTCGACTTGGCCATTAGCTTGTGGATAATAAGGCATTGAGTTATCATGGTGAAGACCCAACTTCTCTGTAAGTTCAGACATCATAAAATTCCTAAAGTGACTACCGTGATCAGCGACGATAGCTTGGGGAACACCAAAACGAGCTATGACGTGATTAAAAAGAAACAACGTTGCAGTCTTTCCAATATTATCAAATGTTGGCATCGCCTCGGCCCATTTTGTAAAATAATCAACAACTACAATAATGTAACCATGCCCCCCGGCCGAGTGAGGGTGACATGTCATGAAATCAATGCCCCATTTTGCAAAAGAACCAACTGAGACCACAGGATGAAGAGGAGCAGGATGTGACCGTATTTTCTGATTGTAGGTCTAGAAGGCATGGCATTTCTGAACGGTAGTAATGCAGTCATTAAACAAAGAAGGCCAAAAATATCTTGCGCATAAAATCTTCTGAGCAGTAGCATACCTAAACATATGACCACCACATGCTCCGTAATGGCAGTCATTCAACACTTTCTCGGCTTCGTCGAAAGTTAAACAACGTCTAAAAAATGAGTCAATCCACGACGATAAAGAGTATCGCCGAGGATAATGTATTGACGAGCCTGATAGTGTATACAACATCGTTCATTACTGGACAAAGCAGGTCGGAAACTCTGAGTTTGGAGATATATAATGATATCTCTATACCAAATATTGTCAGTGCTAATAAGGAAAAGTGATTCATCGGGTAATGAATCTACTGCTACATTTTCCGTGGAAGAGTGAGGAAAATCGCATATCAACTCAGCAAAAACCAAGGATTTCTTGGACTTGGCGCGATCGAATTCCAAGTCAAACTCCTGGAGTATGACAATCCACTTGGAGTATTTTCCCCCTAGAAATTGACGTGTCAAAATGTGTTGCATAGGGTTGCAATGAGAAATCACTGTAGTTTTCCTTGAGAGAATATAATGCTGAAAGCGTTGAACAACTTGAACAGCAGCCAAAGCCAGTTTTTCAACATGTTGATACTTGATTTCAGTGGGTGTGAGACTTCGAATCAAGTAATAAACAACATGTTCATCGTGCGCATCATCCTCTTGGACAAGGACCATGCCAATAGTGTACTCTGAGGCAGCAAGATAAAGGAAATAATCACGACTATAATCAGGAGGAAAGAGAAGCGGAGCTCGTGTGAGGGACAACTTCAAAGCCTCAAAAGCATTGTTGGCCACAGTATCCCAAACGAATTCTGAATCTTTCTTTAGTAGCCGTGTAAAACCACGACTGATCTCGGCGTAATTCGGGATGAAATGACGAAGAAAGTTTGCTTTCCCCTGCAAACTTTGCAATTGGCGTAGTGTAGAAGGAGGAGGGAGATTAAGTATCGCCTCAACCTTAATAGGATCCACCCATATCCCTTGACGTGAAATGATGAAACCTAGAAGACGGCCGGATTCTACGCAAAAAACACACTTATGAGGATTTAAACGAATACGATAGAACTAACAGTGAACAAAAATGGCACGGAGATGAGTAGGGTGATCGACTCGACGCATAGAATGAGCTGGTAAATCGTCCAAATAGGGTTGAACGATATGCTTTATATCATGAAAAGCATAAGACATAGCACGTTGAAACGTTGTGCCAGCGTTCTTAAGACCGAAGGGAAGTTTCCTATAGGCAAAAGTACCCCAAGGAAAAATAAAAGCAGTTTTATGTTGGTCCTCAGGAGCGATGTTAATTTGATTATAGATGGAGAAACCATCCATGAGAGAGAAGATTTCTCTTCTGGCACAGTCATCGACAATCTGGTCAACAAAAGGGGTGGGAAATTTGTCTTTTGGACAGGATTTTTTAATATCCCTATAATCAACACATAAACGAATACTGCCACCTTTCTTATCAATCAGTACAGGGTTAGCAACCCATTCTGTCAGAGCCATGGGATAAATAAAGCCGGCTTTGAGAAGTTTTTCAACCTCAAGCTTGATAGCCACCGCTTTACGTGGATGGACTGGACGAAGGCGTTTCCGGATGAGTTTAGCGCCGGGGTATGTCTTTATCTTATGTACAACAATAGTAGGGTCGATACCTGGCATCTCTTCGTAACTCTAGGAGAAAATATCACGAAATTATTTAAACAGGGAAGTATAGGTGATGATCTCGTCGGAAGAACATGAAGCTCCAATATGAACATTTTCAACTATCCCAGGTTTAACAGATATGTCAATGGGAATCGTGGGAGAGATATTACTAAGGTTCCCTTTGGCAAACACATCATGTGAAGATCCGGGAACAGTCGATATGACAACAACGGTCGACGGAGTCGAAATCCGTTGGTAGTTCTCGAGAGTGTGTTGTTCCAAAAAGAGTATGGAACGATGATGCCCATCGTCCCAAGGGGTTTCCTCCATGACAGACATGATCATCTCATCAGTGGGAAAGATGACACGGAAAGGATCTGGAAACAACTTGTCAAGAGAGGGTGTAGAAGGTGTTGCCGATTGAATGGCATGATAAGTAGACTCAACCAGACTTAACGGCATGACTTTGCCGAAACGAGTGTGATCTCCAGGTTCAGGGACTATCCAAGGTTCAGAAGACACAGGAAGTTCATGAGGTATGACAGAGATCATATTGATAAAATCAACTGACGGGCGTGGAACATCGGGCGGTGGAATGGGAAAAGTACCCATTAACGAAGAGTCTTTTAAAAGGCCTACACCGACATTCTCGTAACCCGACGGGGTCTTAGCTATAAACGGCACGTTGCCTGTAGGAGTATCAGAATTGAAGAAGGCAAGTTGGTCAACGACAACAACCTTTCCATGATGAGGAAAACATAGTACATGGAAAAGGGTTGACACAACAGCACGCATGGAATCGATCCAGCTACAGCCAAGTAGAATATTATAATCAAGGGGAGCGTCGAAGACTTCCACTTCAACTTGGACCGTTTTACCTTCTAAAGTGATAGGCAATGAAGGAAGGACACCGTAAGGCTTAAAACCAGAGCCATTGAAGGCTTTCAAAGTATTTTGTGATTCATTTAAAGGAGGAGAGCCGATGGCTTTTCAACAAGCAAGAGACATTACACACGTAGAGGCACCCTCATCTATAACAGTTTGGCAAATGTTCTTGTCAGAGACAACAACTTGAATTTGAAACGCAAGCTGAGGGGGTAACCTTAGAATGTGATCTTCCAAGTCAAAGAATATTAAATTCGTATCGGTTGGATCAATTCCACCTATATCTTTCAACAGAGCCTTCCGTTGTGCAGGACAAGACTGAAGGACTTCAAGGGCAGACATCGTTGAAGGTGCCTGGGCCAGATCTTCCACAATGCTGTAGTTCTGGGCCGCACGAGCATGAGGATTGAAAGCTGATTTCCGAACAACACCCTTAGGGGGTCGCACGACTGTATCAAAGCTCGGTCGTTCGAGATGAAGAGGACCGTTTGTAGGCGGAGTCGGTGGAGAGGGTTGTACCAAAGCAGGAGGTAAATCATCAACCTTCTCCTTAGATGGAGAATAATCTTTGGCTCTAGTTGTGATTACAACATTATTCTAATTAGAATCACCAATACACATCAAAACATATGATGTCGTAGAAGTAGATGGTTGGTCATGGATGACCAACTGAGCCTGTTGTTGAGACGGGAAGGGTTGGGACAAGACTGTCGACGTAGATGGTTTGGGTGTTCCTTGAAGGAACTTAGTAACTTCGGCACGTCGTGGACAATCCTTTGTGTAGTGATCGTCACCACAGATAAGGCAAGGGTATCGTGGTTTGTGCTTATCCTGATCTTCAATAGGAGGAGTTTTAGTTTTCTCTGTTTGATTATTATTGTTACCCTCCTTATTTTTACCTCTCCCCTTTTTAGATTTATTTTTACCGGTCGGGGTAGATTGAACGGCGTTCACCTCAGAATTTTTACCGGCGAGAGTGGCAGGAGACGGAGCATTTTGAACATTAAAAGATGTAGATTTAGGGGTTGTACTTGACACATAATGTGAGTGGGTATGGGTAGTACCAATCACACCATCAGCTGCATGCGAGGCAGCTGGAGCAGTTGAAGTGCTGAAAGTACCAGGATGAGGTAATTCAGGTAGAAAATCGTAAAGTGTTCCCATTTGCGAATAAACGAGATCAAGATATTGAGCACGACTGATAGCCTGCTCTTCCGTGACAACACCACCCATGGCAATGTCTTTACCAATTTCGTTCACAAAGGATTTTGTAAACCATTCAGCCAATAACTAATCGGGGAGTTCAAGTTTGATGAGACGTCGTCTCCTTCGCCACTCATGGATATGATCCGATATATGAGTGCCTTTAGTCTGTTTGAAGGAAGTCAAAATCTCAGTCCCGATATCATAACGGATCGGTAACTAGTAATGTGTAAGAAAATCCATAGCTAGGGTGTTAAAATCAGAGAAGAAACCTCGTGGAAATTCAATATACCACTTCGTAGTGGAACCTCTAAGGGTTCATTGAAAAAGATGTAGATGAATAGAATCATCCATCAATGAGTTGGATGAACACCATAGATGAAAATTCATAACGTGATTGTTCGGATCCTCTCGCACTTTTCCATCGAATTTCAGAATGTCTGATGGAAGCTTGGCGGGAATAACAGGCCATTGGGGAGAGTGACGAATAGGATCATTTAGAATCCTAGACAAATCTAGCAAATCCAAAGTAGCAAGAAAAGGTAACTGTCTATTCACCTATGGGTACTGGTGACTTTGGGGTGGAAACACTGTTGGAAAACTAGTAGGACCGTATGTAGTCTACCCATATTGGGAAGACCCTGGTTGATTCGGTGGTGGTTGGAGAGGATAGTAATTCCAAGGATGGTGACCTTGAGTTTGAGTAGGGACTTGAGTTTGAGTATTGTGACTCTGACCCCAAATAGGATTAGGTATACCTGGATACAGTTGGCCCATAGTAGGGACAGTTTTCTTCCCCTCAGCATTTTGAGGAAAGTTTTGTAGAATCTGATTCCAATACTGGGCCAATTCAGGAGGTATGTTTTGTCCAAAAGGTGAGGTTGGTCCCCCTATTGTAGATTGTGTTCCAACTGGAAATTGTGTAGTAATTGGATTATGTCTGGTAAGAGGAAATGGAATCATACCACCTTGTCCACCAAAGGGAATATGCAAGTTTGGTGCAACGGACAATATAGTGCCACTAGGATTAGGATTGCCAGAAGGAAATTGAGGGAGTGTTGGAATAAAACCAGGAATAGGGTGCCCAGGACCTGAAGAACCGGCTGGAGTTTGCAGAGGAATTGGATTGGAAGCATTCAACAAAGAATTCAACGCATGATAACTAGGTGGTAATGTCGGGTTGACATCAGGCATTCGCTGGGTATTGATAGGAGCAAGACTAGCTGCAGTAATTCTGGTTTGGACACTCGTAGTATTTGCGAGATGGGCCATCTCGGGAGGGAGAACAAAGTGATAAGTGTTAGTCACTAGTGTAGTTTCTATCTCAGAAAACACCGGAGGGTTGATTTCATAGACTGTAGGTGACTCAGTACCAAAAAGGACTCGTCGGAAATCACCTGACCAAAAAGGATCTTTGCCTACTACATCGGGAGAAGGCCCAACGGTTGATTCAGAAGATGTAACAACAGCTTCGTCAGAAGAATTTAATCTCACAAAAGGTCATTCACCACGACGAATGCGACAGTCCTCTCTAGTATTGGTAATTCGAAAAGGCTCTAGAGAGTCAATGGATTCTACTTGTGGTGTGGTGACAATTGGAACGTCACTTGTTTCCCTGTGTGGTGGAGTAACCACTGGGACTTCAGTCTGATGGGGAGAACCCTCAGGTGTACCGGTAGACGAGGGTTGAGAATCGTCCAGATGTTTTGGAGATAAACCTTGCATTCTACGTGAACATCGTGGGGGAGCAATTGTAAACTAGTGACAAACTCCACGAAGAAATTCTTATGGTCAACTTCGATAAACAGACAACACACCCTAGTAAAAAAAATCTAGGAAGCAATCATCAGACAAACAATACCTTCTAATATCGAAGCCACTAGTTGGTGATGAAATCCAACGTCGCAACAATGAGACGAGAAGGGGCGGGGCTAGGATGGAAAAGTTACATTGACAACCTGCTTAACGGACTTACACCCTGGTGCAAGCTCCCACACATAATCGTGGGTATACCCTCCAAGGAGCCCGAGTGAGTTTGATCAATGTCAATTCCAGGTACCGTGAAGACTTTCCCCTCCACAGTCACCTTGGGTAAGAACCTAGAGAGATAGTCCACTAAGGTCACCACAAACAACAGTACATCCTGGGGGAATAGTCGACAGTCCGATCCACAAGCAAGGGCAGGGTATCTAGCCCAAAATAAACTCAAAAGGCTTCCACTCATCATTGTGGGTATACCTCGGAGTGACCCCCATAATACGTGCAATCTCTACACTGATGTCAACAAAGCAGGGTGAGTAACTCTACCAACACCAATGCGACCTAGTGCTTGACCCTTGTGTTAGAAGGGCTTCCTAGGACAATATGTTGCAAATGGAATTTAACACTCCCTAACTCAAGATGCTATTGTGTGTTTTGAGCTTTTGGAGAGTGTATCTCTCTTCCTACTCCAAATCACTAGCCTAGCTAAATGTTGGTGTAAAAGAGCCCTAGAAAAGAGTTACTAGATAAATTTTAAGATTACGCAATGTTTTTAAGAGCTGTTGTTTACACAAAGGCAACGGAAGTGAAACTGATGTTGTATGACTCTGACCCAAACAATGCAAGGATGAGAATGAAATATAACACTTTTCATTCAATGAATCCTATGTATGGGAGAGAGAATAATTTCCAAATCAACACTGTACTATAATGCAAAATTTCCTTTTCAGATGTCAATGCAAACAATCATTCATCAAATGAAAATGCTCTATGTGTCTTTTTCAAATACTTCAACAATCTCTAAATGTTGATTTTTTTAATGTTTTCTAAAAGACAAAAACAATTTTTTGAAAGAAAAGCTAATCGTTCACTTTCCAAAAATAACTCTCACTATACTAATGAGAGAGTAGAAAATCAAATCATAAATAACCAAGCAATAACAACCCAATCAACTCTTTCAATGAAAGCAAAAATAAAGAGAAAACCAATGAGTCTTCTCAATGCAAACGAAAATGTTCTTCTAAACTCATAAGAAAATGAGAAAAAACAAAGTATTTAACCTTCAACCAATCACTGGTTCTCAACTAATCAAACACACTCAGAATCTGAAGTCCGACAGAATGGTTTTGCCAAGAAGAGTCAAGAAACGAAATTCGAATGACAAGAAAAGTCTTAAAACCCTAAAACTATTCAAGCATGCAAACTAAAGCAAGAAATATATCAATCAGAGGTCCAAGAAACATATCAGAGGTTTTCCAACTGTTCTAGGCAGTCAGAAAGACCAAAACTCAAATTCAAAATTTTGAAAAAGATTGTTCATAGGCAAGCAATATAACATAGTGTGAGAATCTATGATTCTCGCAGGAAACCTTTGAGAAAGGTGCGAGAACCTCGCACTGAACCCTATGATCAGGGTGCGAACCTGACCAGTTCTTGTAGGCTGCAATGGAGTGCAGTGCGAGAATTCCTGAACATATACAAAAATTTGAAAAATGAAGTAAAATTTCAAAAAGATTTTGGACTCAGAAGGTCTATCAAGATATCCTGAAGACTCAGAGACTGATAGGATAGGAGAAAAGTGAAATCAGAGCAAATGGCCACAGAAAAATACAAAAATCCACCAAAAAAAATGGGATTGTTCCCCAGTTGAGTCGCCAATTTTGTTTTAGGATTAATCCGTAAGTGCGGACACAAACCGATCTCCCTAGATCCACTCGGATCTAGAACAAAGCAGGACAGAATAATACTCTTTCCCTAGATTTAGACTATTGAATGAACTAGGAGGCAAGAATCATGAACATACCTTGTGATCGCTTGCTTTGGTCTTTGTTGTTCCAGCTTCGCTCCAATGCTCTTATACTGTCAATACCACAACAATACAAACCAATCAAAGTGAAGACAACTCAACATATTCAATAATTAATCTAAGTATATGATCAAGGAGTTACACAATAAAGTGACATTAACTTTATGGGAAAGAGACATATTACTGTATTATATTGATAGAAGGGAATGATTACAACCTGAGCCTTGATGTTGCAAACCTCCTTTCGATGGCCCTTGGCTCTGACACACACACTTTCTCCTTTGTATGAAGAAGATCAACCACTTTTGATAACCTTGTTGGAGTTCTTGGCTATTGTAGCATCAGTTCTTCACACAGTCTTTCACTAATTCTCCAATAAATCTCTTACTAGTTTGATTCTAACCTTTTCCATGAGAATCCCCTCAATTTATAAGAGAGAATGAATTAGTTACTTAGATAGGAATGATCCCAAAATATCAGGAAAACCAGTACTTAGATAACCATTCGAATGCCATCTCATCCTTCTAGAAGATTCCTTTCTATAAGGTTCGAGAATTTATCTTTTTCCCTTCTTTAGAAAGAGTTCGTACCCTAACAGTTAGACACAGTGCGAACTACTTGCACCCTGGCTTAAGGCAGCCTGCGAACCTTCCTCAAAACTATGATTTCTGGAAAGAGATAAAGGTAACTTCTCTCAGGAAAAAGTTCTAATGAAAAGCCTGAGTACACCATCAACAATACATCATCATGACGACCAAAATTATGGATAACACCTGCCAACTCTTCGAACCCTACGCATCCTTCCTCTGTCGCCTCCTTCTCATCTACTGAGACCTTCCTCGCATCATTCTTTTTTTCACTACAGATCTTGCCTTTGCTCTATTAAGAGGTTCCAAGAATCTCGCCCGCCATGGCTCGCATCCTCGCCATTGTTGTATCTGCTGCCAGATCGTTTGATATTTTATGAAGAGGATTCGACAAGGGAATTTTATGAAGAGGAGTATTGAAGGAGAACAAATATTTGGGTTGTGGATCAGGTGGTTCTGTGTGAGCACTTTAGTAGGATTTCTGTAGGGTTTTGTTAGGGTCTGCGAGGGCTTGGATTTATGCCAACTCTTCTCAAGCGTGCCGGTGAGTTTCTTAATTCTGATTTGCTCGTCTCGATTGTCCTTTCTTCTTTTTTTTTCACTTCTTTCAGTGTGTCTGAGATCTCTGCAAATTTTGGAGACATGGGTTTTCACTTTTTTTTTTTTTGTGGACGATTAGGGTTTCGAACCAAGACGCCAAACACTAGCGAAGAATTTCCTGAATATCCCTTCTTAAACTATTGATTATCTATATCTATAACCCAGTTGGAGCTTATGGGTTCACGGTGCGAAAAATCCTGGTATGGACTAGGGACTTCTTAGATTGGGTACCTAGATCGGATCCTTGGCCTTCGTTCTGCACTATATTAGGGTACTGGATTCTTTATACTTTAAGTTAGTCAGAGAACCTAGTTACAAGTTAATGGATTTGGGTTCCTTGAGTCGCGCCAATCCATTTAAGTGCAATGTATTGCCTGTATTATGAGCCCAGATAAGATTTCTTCTCTTTAACCCTAATTGTGGGCTATCCATTCCTTATTCCATGTTCGTTTTGGTCAATCTGACTATCCTTTTTAATCAAATTCCTCGTTCCTTATGCCCCAGTGAGGAGATTCTGAATTTACGCCTTCTATGTTGCTCTGTTTTTAGGACAAGGTATTATATTGAACCCCTTAACAGCTCTGTCCGGATGATTATCCACCCTCAATGTTGTCGTGGTGGTGCACTGATTTTACAATTGTATCGATAAAAAGCCCCGTATGAAAGTTAGATATTTTTATTTCATAAACAATCGAGGTTCTGTTCATTTCGACTATCCTTGGATTTCACTTTTTCCCATCCTCGTGGGCGTGGGTTCAAGGTGTAGGGATTAATATACAAGAAGTATTGGAAATGTTATCCATTTCAAATTTTAGCTTGTATTTTTGGATTCAATGTCTCTATTATGGACTTTGAGAGCTCGAGAACTGAGAAATTTTATGATCTTTTTGTTTCGTAAAATCATTCTCTTTCATATATTGGCATATTCTGGTATGCCACACATTTAGATATTTATATAAGAGTTTTGCACAACCCATGTAACTTTGACCGTGGAGGTTTCCTTGATAGAAGTTTTTCCCTTTCTGTTTTGGTGCAGTTGAATCAACGTTCTCGGTTCTTTTTGCCTTTTAAAATAGCAACAATCGAGATCCAATAATAATTTGTGCGTAGCTTCTGGTCTTTGACATAAAAAAAATGGTTGTAATAACGAAACAGACATGTGAGAATTTGGTCCTAGCTAGTGGAACAAGAAATACATGGATCTATATTCAATACACAATCAAAGGATTTCCCCCAATGAAGAATTCCCCCTTCTTTGTTTTCTCTCTGTGAGAAAGGAGTGCCACACACGAGCGGAGCGACATACCAAAAAAGAAAGGTTTTGGAAGAAAAAAAAAAAAGTGGATTCCCTTTACTCTTTGAGTCCAACACTTTTAGTCCCTAAGACTTGGCAAGTTTTTCTTGCTTTCCATCGTCCCTATTTTGGCGTGAGTTTCTTCTGGGTCAGGAAGTCACTCGTCGCCACATTATCCGTCTTGACCACAAATCGTGACCCGCCTCCACGTTCTCAAGTAGTGCACTTATTCTTTACCATACAAAGGCATCTCCTTCTCCTGGACCACGCCTTTCGGTCTCATTGATATTTCGGCTCTCATATGCTATTGGGTTACCTTGTTGTACTAGCATTTTTAAAATAGTAGAAAGAGGGCTTTAGAAGTGCTAGTTTTTATTTTCCATTGAATTGAGGCACTGTGTTTTATTCCCATTAAGCAGTTGCTGTAATGCCTTGAATGTAACAACCCTAGTTGTATGTTTTACTTTGGTAATTTGTTTTTTTTTTACATTTTCCAATAGTATTGTTTATCTATATTTAAATTCGTTTATATATAATCAAAATAATAGTGCTTTTGGTTTGCAGGTTAGGCGGAGGGGAATTTGAGCTTGGAGTTTTGGCTCGTAGGCACAGATTTCAAACAAACTCTCTGATACCAAATGTAGGGGCCGTATAAATTAAAGAACCATTCATTTTACAACATAGCAGTAAAATTCAAGAATTTCTATAATTTAGCACATTCGCATACAAATTTATCAATAATAATAAAATTTTATAAGAGATTAAAAACAATTGCATATTTTTTAAATACATGAACCTGATGCTAAAAACCCTATGTTTGTCCTTTACCTTCTTGACCGCTGCTGCACTGTAAAACACTGCCCAAAACCTAGTTCCTCCCTGCCAACTAGGTAACTTCCTAGCTCCAGGATATCATATGGATATCCTGGCCCCCGTGCCCAAAACCTCCAGCAACCCCGGTGCCTGACTGATACAATCCCACCCCAAAATTTCACTTCTCTCTGCAAATCCCAGAGCTCCCAAAATCCATCCCCCCAACCTCCCATATAATGACCTCCCGTAAACCTCCTTTCCATCCCTATTCCTCCTTTCACCGACTTATGCCTTTAATCCCTTACCTACCCCTCGTTAATGCCCCTTATCCTCCCCTTTATTATTTTATCCTCTTGTAGTTAATATGTTATCCCTTGTTGGGTACGTAACTTAATTTAACTATATAATTTATTATCCTCCTTTTATTTCTTTACCTTATTAATTAATGAGTTAATTAATACTTAAATTAATCATTGACAATCATGAATAACTAATTAATAATAATAAATTAGTTAATGTTATTTTAAAAAATAATTATTGTTTAGCTAATCTTTTAGGACATTTAGATTATTAAATTAATTATAATTAATTATCATATACATCTATTTAAGCAGGGTCGTTACACTATGTGGCTACAACATTTTCTCATTGAGTTGGGCACTCAGTTTCATCGGTTGATCATCATCTAGTGTGACAACCAGATCACTCTGAAGTTCTACAGAGATCCAGTTCATAGGTAGCGAACAAAGCACATTGAGATCCACATGCATTGCATCTGGGACTTCGAACATGAGGGGATCATCGAACTGCAGTTTTCTCCTTCAGCAGAATAGACTGCAGACATCTTCACCAAGACCTTTACTGAGCATAAGTTGCATTATCTTCGCAGTCGTCTTGGAGTGAACGACACAGTTGCCTAGAAATTGTTAGTTCTTCTTTTTACATACATTGAATTTTGA
>ML792731.1:17979-31539 GCA_009831015.1 Picea engelmannii | reverse complement strand
ATATGTTTCTTTTCCATAAAGTTAGATTTACTTTATTACATAACTCCTTGATCATATGTATAGATTAGCTATTGGATATATTATTTGCTTTCACTTCGGTTGGTTTGTGCTGTTTTGATATTGACCGCACAAGAGCACTGGAGAAAAGCAAGGAACAACAGAGACCAAGGAAGCGATTACAAGGTACATATATTCTTCTCACTTCCAATTTAATTCAATAGTTAGATCTAGGGAAAGCGGTATATTCTGTCATGTTTTGTTCTAGATCCAGGTGGATCTAGGGAGATCGGTTTGTGTCCGCACTTACGGATTTATCCATAAACAACCCTTACTAGGCATGATTACAACTCTCAATGCTTATTTATTCAGTGCACCCTTGTATTAATTTACATAATGATCTTTATCTCAGTCATGTATCTCACCATCCATAAGTTGGAATTCTGGCCAATGTGTTGGCACATTCTCCACACACTTCCCATTGTCTTCCCAGTTAATTGGATGCCTTCCTTTTTGACCTGAACACTACACCAAGAATATAATTCTATGGTGTTCATTCGTGTTAGAAAAAAGGTTGCAGCCCAAGTTTTATTTAAAAGTAGGAAGCTTTTAGTATCTGTGTGGCTCATAACCTTTCCATATCCATACCTTTCCATATCCAACCAGGTATAGGTCTCATACATGACTAGCTTACTGGAATTTATTTGTATAACCAATTCTTATATTTAATTCTTTGGTTATTACCCCATAACCAAATTAACCTAACATTCTACTATGTCAGTGTGTGCATTCAGAAGCTAAAAAGATTTGAATTAATTCAGGCCTCTAGCCTTTACCACATCCAGTGGTATGCATTCAATAATATAACCCTGTGATTTTATAAAATAACTCTGGCTGAGGAAATTCTTACCAAAATTTCCTTTCAGCAATTATGCAAAAAGAGTGATAAAAACTCATACCTGCATGACTTCCATTAATAAATTTTATACTACTTGAAAGTATGATGTAAATAGAATCTTACATGCTTCTTTTATCAAACTTATAACCAAAACTTCAGCTCTCTGTTGCTTCACTCCTTATGCAACCACATCACCAACAACACATGCAAACATGCAAGCATTCTTTCCTCTGGTTGACTCAACAAGTCATAACATAGTTG
Organism: Picea engelmannii; assembly: GCA_009831015.1. NCBI lineage: Eukaryota > Viridiplantae > Streptophyta > Pinopsida > Pinales > Pinaceae > Picea > Picea engelmannii. Next base: position 30,383 of record ML792731.1, on the reverse strand, counting down.
TTGCCACAGAAATTGCAAAAAATTCTTTCCCATGTGTAAATTTTCCTTGTTGAACCCACAAGTCTTCAATTCTTCCCGGGTTCCTGAATATTCTTGTGCTCTCATTGTAGTCATTGTACATGACTATTTCTGCCCTGAGCACTTTTGACGCAATGCCCCTACCTCAATGAGTTCTATTGACCTCTCGGTTAAAGGATATTTCAAATTTCTGAGTCACATTGACTCTTTGGGCTCATGATTGAACCCAAAACAATTATACACAGGTCTCCTTTGTTTCTGTGTGCAGGGCCTAGCAGACCCACGAGCTATTCCTGCGCGCTTCCAAATATACAAGTTTCAGGCACTAGCCCCTTTTTCATTATCCATTTCCTTCATAAGACCGTGGGCTATGACCTCATGTAAGTGTGTTATTGCAGGGGCGGGAAAGAGTGTTTTTAGACCAACCTGCTTTTCGCCCTGCAATTCACCTCCATCTGCCAAGTATCCTTTTTCTAAAACTGTGGTATAAATTGCGGCCCGCTCTGAGATTTTTAACATCTGAGCAAGTTTTGGCCCTACAATCCAGCTCATCTATCAATATCCAATCCCTTGGTGATGATCCTCGATCAACAACATCTATATATCCTTCTTCCACACGCAATCCCAAATCTACACTATCTGTCGACACATAGCTCCTTCCAAATCAACGACTATGGTTGATTCTAGCTCTCCGGACCTCGGGAGTTTCAACTCTCAAATATCTACTTTTCCTCTATGGAAATTTTCCAGAGTGGAAGATCTATTGACACCTATTATCAACAATCGGACGGTTCTGATGAACTCTGACTCTCTGGCCTTCGGGAGTTCTCATGTCTCCACACACAAAAATATCCAGAGTGAATTTTCCCGGAGTGACAGATCTTTTTTCACGCATCCTCTCCAAATCAACGACCCTGGTTCTCTTCAGGACTTCGGCTCTTTTCGGCCAAGACCATATCAATGGTCCTTTGACCTCCTCCTCAATCAACGATCGAGATATCCTTCGGGACTTCGACACTTTCACCATCTGCTTTCCTACGGAGTGCTCAGTACCTAGAGTTCCAGATCTGGCACCACGTGTCCACTTTCATATCAACGTCAAATATTTAACTCGGTTGTTTCTCCTCCTCCTTGTCCACAAATTTCCAAAGTTGTGGATCTTACGCCACCTATTCTCCTTATGATGGGGTCCAAAATCAATTTGGGACATCAGGACTTTAGCAAGTCCACTCTCCTCTTTTTCCTTGGCTCCTCCATAGAGGTGAGCTTGGGTGGTGACCTCATGAAAAAACGTGATTTCGAGCATGCTCAACGGTGGTTTGAGACCAAACTAATTTTCATCTCGAAATTCACCTTGAGCATCCATGCGTCCTTTCTCCAAAACTGTGGTTTGGATTGTGGTCCACCCTCAACTTCGTAAAGCTCAAGAACATTCTATCCCCACAATGCGACGTGACTATCGATCTCAAAGTATTGACAGTGCTTCTAAAAGGATGACTGCTATCTACCTCCAATAGTTCATATCTCCCTCTCCCAGATCAACGACTCGGGTCGTTTCGGAATTTCGGACTTCGAAATTCTCAAATATCAAACTTTTCCTTTCTTTTGTAATGAAGGATCGTCTGTGCTATGACCCAACAACCATTGTTTCCCTCTCTCCTGAGCTTCTGATCTCTTCTGAATTAGAAGAGATTATGGATATTCAAAGGTTTCGACCTTTGAACTTTTTCCTACGAGTCTTCCTCTTGGATCTCGTCTTCAATCTCATAAGAATTATCTCTTCTGAGATTTAGGACTTAGAATGAGTCTGTCTGCCATGCACTCCTTGCATTATCTCTTCTGATATTTTTGATTTAATCAGTATCCTAAGGGTCTCAACCCTTTTGTTTCCTTTCAAAGGAAAACTTTGTGCCCTCTTGGAAACCTTCTGCTCAAAGCACACCTTGTTGAGCGTTTTCTACAGAGTGTTCAACAGCTCTGTGAGTATCTTCCTCTGATACTCTTCTCCCTGAACTTGACAAAGATTTCTCTCTGTGCACACTTTCACTCACTCGATGCCCACCTGGTAGATCCCTACAGAGTTCTCAGTGACTCTATATCTCTCTGAACTCAACACAGAGTTCTTCATGTGCACTCCTTGCACTTCTGCCGATGAAGGTTCAATGGTTTCTCTCCTATGCTTCTCTGAGGTTAACTTACCTCTATAAATGAACTCCTTGCAGACAATGTGCACTCCTTGCACTCGAAAACTCAAATAAGAGAAACAATTGAAACTTATTCAATACTTGCCCAGTTTACGCATTCAAACCAATCTGATTTAAGAAAACGTTCATATTTCATTTTCTTTCCGAGCTCTTCTCTTCTCTATAATCATTTTCGAGAGCTATCCCCTTTCTCTCAGTCCCCAACCCACACAACCATGGGTCATGACCAAGCGCTAGATCAATAAGACCTTACTCAGGCCTTCGACTTCAGAATATTTCCAAGCACCACACAACAATATCTCAAAGTTTCGGATTACCAAACTCGCGATGTAAGGAGAATCAACCGTCCACTTCTACTTTGCATCCGACAACTAACACTTACTATGGAACCTCGGGTGTCTAAGTTATGGGTCTTCAGGACTTTGGAGCTTCAGAGGATCTCGCATCCACACATCCTAACTATTAATCTCTGAATATTCCTAATCACCTTTAGTGACATCATTACATCCCATCACTTAACATTTTCCAATTGCAAGGGAATACAACGGTGGTTTTGGAGTAACTCGCCTTCCATCCCGCAATTATTTTGACACTGACACGTAACCCCTCGGTGAAACCATGGTTTGGATTGCGGGACTACCTTGGAGAATTGACTCTCATGCAACTTGCGTCCGCGCAATGCCTCCTGGATGTTTATCTTGATGTATCATGATCAACACCATTGTGGGTCCGCCGACCTTTAACTTCATTATGTAAGCTCAGGTCCCACTAACCATGCTCATACAGAGTTCCATGTGGCAGAATACTAGCGACTGACTCATGGCCCAATCATATGGGTGTCACACGTCAAGTTCCATATGGAATTTCAAACTTCTATGGGTTTGAAACCCACTGGCATGTGGCAGACATCCCATGTGTCCACATCCATCCAAGTGGTGTCATCTGACTCACTACTTCGACTCTTCGAGATATTTCTCCCTTCATTACTATGTTTGACCTTTTAACATTGTCTTGATCCAACAGTCGAGCTCTCCTCTCCATATCTATGGTGTACATCCACTTCGGAGCTTTGAGCTTCAACCCTTCTCTTGTTTCTGGCATCAAACTTCACTGAAGTCACGAAGTTTGAAGTGCTTCCTGGTTAACCCTTCTACACCTTCCCCAGATCTTATGGTTGTAAGGGATTTCCATTCCTTCTTAATAGAACCTATGGCATAGAACATACTTTTTTACTCAGTGGATTTCTAAAGGAATTCATGGCTAACTTCCTCGCAACATTACCTGATCTGATGGTCATGAGGGGTTTCCTTCTCTCGAACAGATCCTAAGGCCCACATTACTCTGCGACCCAACACCACTTCTGTCATGGTTTTGTGACACCGTTTCTCCTCCTGAGCTTCATCACACAGCCAAGGTAACTTCTTGGCACTCAGGAAGGTTCTGAGGTTCGAAATTGATCCTCCAGACACAATTTCCTCTTGAAATGTTGGGTCCAATGACCATTTATCCAACCCATCCAGGCTCAGCATTGAAACCATGGTTCTGATACCATTTTGTAATGTCCCCAGCCATCACCAGGATGGGAAGCACTACCAACATAACCTTAACTTTTCCTTTAAAGCTCTGATACCAATTTGTAACATCCCCAACCATCAACAGGCCTGGGAAATGCCACTACTCAGCTCCAACTTAGATACGATACCAAACTGTAGCATCCCCGAACCTCCACAGAGACTGGGCAATGCCACTATTGCGGAATATTCACATATAAATATAATATTCATTAAATCAAATTAACACATTTTAACATAGAGTTACTGTTACCATTCATATTTAAATAGAATTAACAACAATTCATACATGCAATGGAACACATAATAAAATTCCAACATTATGCATAACATAATATTAAGAAGAAAAATTATACTTATCTTTCAACTGGAATAACACAACCAACTGCATGCAGACCTTCCATGAAACTCCCAGCCTTAGACTTCACTTCTCATCACTCTCAGCAGTAGGTCACCCTCAAGGTGGGACTAAGCTCCATCGGGCAAGGGAATGCTAGGCTAGGCGAGGTCAATAGGAAGACAAACAGTTTATGAGGATGGATTCTCTCCCATGAGACACTTATGCCCACTGCTCAAAGACTCTCATTCCCCACATGCATGTCCCACCCCTAGAGTATACACCTTCACTGTCACCCTGACATTCCTTCGGCTACTAAACCTCCCTTGCTTTGGGCTTCAGCAACAGGTCGGACCAGAATTCTTCGAGCTCCATGGCAGCTACATGACCCCTTCTAGGAGTTCTCACTTCCTCCACGCGCTCTCTCACCTAGAGAGAGTTTCTCATAGGCCTAACAACCTACCTCTTCAACCACAACCACCTCCCTCACCTAGAGAGAGTGTTGCACACACGCCTGACAACCTTCTTCTTTAGCTCCATTCCAACACAAGGAGGACAACAATAAGGTTGAGCAAGGAAAAAATGATGGTATCTAATCACACTCAACCAAGGGACTGCTTGGCCACAACAACCCACAGTTGAAACACACACAACATAGATAATTATGGTATGTGTTGGTCACTATAATTGCTTAATTGATTCAAACAATCAAGTGATACATAAATTGTCAACCCAGGGAAGTCTGTTTATTTCAAAGATAACCACGCACTATATATGCTCAATTCCAAAAGAAACTTAGAGTTGTAGTAAAAGAAACTATACTAATCACACTTGCCTTGAATGAACTGAAGTTCTGTTTGGAATTACAGGAAAGCAACCTACCTATTGCAGATCCTTAAAGATTAATCTAAAGAATCTTGGATTACATTAAAATAACAATTGCAATAGGAAAGAATAACTATTCTGTAATTAGAGAACATGAACCTTACTCTCAAGTAGAAACTTCAACACCTTAATTCTGATTAACACACTTTCATGGAAACAATAATGCAGAGAAGGTTAACTCTATCTAGCAGAGAACAAGGCCATCCAATTCCTTCCTTTCTAAGCAGGAACCTTAAGCCTTATTTCTGATTAGCATACTTGTGAAAAATGACTGAGATCTATAGAGAACAGGATCTCCTGATTCCTTCCTTTCTGAGCAGGAACCCTTAACCCAGTTTCTGGCTAGCACACTTGTAGAAGTAATTGAATCTACAGATAACAGGATATTCTGATCCCTCCCTCTCTGAGTAGGAACCCTTAACCTAGTCTCTGGCTAACACACTTGCAGAAGTAATTGAATCTACAAAGAACAAGATATTCTGATCCCTCCCTCTCTAAGCAGGAACCCTTGACCCAGTCTTTGGCTAACACACTTGCATAAGTAATTGAATCTACAGAGAACAGGATATTCTGATCCCTCCCTCTCTGAGCAGGAGCCCTTAATCCAGTCTCTGGCTAGCACACTTGCAGAAGTAATTAAAACCTACAGAGAACTGGACGTCCTGATCCCTTCCTTTCTGAGCAGGAACCCTTAACCCAATCTCTGGCTAGCCTCATAAAATCATCACACAAGATTGCTAATAAAAATAATTATGAATTTCATTCAATAAACTAAGACAGAGTTCAGTAGTTTTTCAGCAAAGCGGAATTCATTGAAAGTAATGTTTCAGCAAACAAAAGTTAATCAAACCATAAACAGAGATTGTACTAACACGCTCTAAAACTAACGGGTGAATCTTGTGAAGAAGGTGGGCCCTCCCTTCTCACAAGATTCCCCTGAAACGAGAAAGCTAGAGAAGGATACTCAAAGCAGTCTTTTATTCATCTATCAAAATACCACATTACAATCTGGGATTGAAGTACGTCCTTCTCTCTGAAGCTTTTCTCAATACATAAAACTTGGATCCCTCAAATGGTGATTTCCTCTTATTTAAAGAGGGAACCCCTTCGATACAATTGATAAAAAATTACAATGTATATCTGAGTCCTATCCTTAGTCGGATCTACTTTCTAAACCACAATAGGATGTCCTAGTCTCGCGCAATAGGATGCTATTACAGGAGCTGAATGAGGTATTGCTGTTACGGCTGGAGTAACAACTTCTTCTCGTTGTTGTTGATGTTGTTTTAGCATCGCAATTCACGGGCTATTTCAGCCACGTGAATTGCGCTCTTGACTGTGTCAGCATTCTTATGTAGGAGCGACGGTTGGTGCTTGTTGACCGCTAACTGTAACGACTTTCTTTGTGTTTCAGCATCGTCGGTCCTGGCGGTTTCCTCTGTGTTTCAGCATCTGCAGCTATGGACTGTGTAACAGCTCTGTGTTTCAGCATCTGCGACTCCGGACTGTGTAACAACTTTGTGTTTCAGCATCTGCGACTCCGGACTGTGTAACAACTCTGTGTTTCAGCATCTGCGACCTTGGACTGTATATAAGTTCCGTGTTTCAGCATCTGCGACCTTGGACTGTATAGCAGCTCTGTGTTTCAGCATCAGTTCTGTGTTTCAGCAACAACGATCTTGGACTGTGTGACAGTTTTGTGTTTCAGCAACAGGCCTCAAATGTTAATCTGCAGTTTTGAACACTTATGCATTTCTAATCAATGGTCAGGAACGAGAGTGATGTAAAATATTATGCAAAATAGATTAAACGTATAGTAATGAGAAGGGACGTTGTATACCTTTGGAATGATCAGATAAAGTGATACTATGAGTTTAAGTGTAGGTGATCAAGAGTGTAATAGTGGCAAAAAGTATAGGCAAAAAGGTACATTGTGTGGTCCTAACATCCCCCCCAACTCAAGGTGTTGCATGTCCTCAGTCAACTTCACTTTGAGTCAGAGTCTGAATACCGACTCTGAGAGTGTAAGTTACTCAAACAGTAACTCTGGGAGGTGCTATCCATTGGCATTCTGAACCCTTGGACTTGCTGTAATCTTTGCCATGCTGTTGTTTTTGTCTTCTTAGGCAGCTTATAACTGATTTGATACCTTTCTATTGGCAACCTGAGGATAGGAAAATAAAACCGGTACCCTATCCAGTTCTCAGCACAATGCCTAACACACTGGATGTAGTTGGGTATCCTGGAAATTGCTACTTCTAGGTTGGCAGGACCAAAAGGATTTTGCTCTTGTATCTTCTCTGTGGATTGCTGCCAAAACAGGTTATTGGCCTGGAGGGCAGGAATCTCTATGGATCTGATGATGTGCTGACAATCCTGGAGCACTTCTGATTGTAGCTGCTGAACATGTTCAGTCACCCCTGGTTGTTTTAAGAACTCATAATATTCTGTGATAAAGGTGGATGCCCTCTATGGTTTTGGTCTAATCTAGAGGAGACGATTATCTTCATTGTGCTTAGCAGCCAAAAAGTCATCTTGCCACAAAATCTGATTATAGAGAAAGGAAGTGAATGCTCGAATTTGGATGTCCCCAACAAGGGGATTTATGTTTAGCAGCCTATTTTAGGGAATAGCCTCATTATGAAAGTATTCCTCGCAGAGGAGGTGTTGATCCCTGGTAGAGGCTATTACAAAAGATTTGACAAAATCCGCTGGTTGTAGTACTCCATGGGGTTTACCTTCTATAATGGATTTGATCTGAAACCATGTGAGTCTCTCCATAAGGAATAAGGAGTAGTTGCAAGATGTATTTCTTGTGGCCAGTAGCTTCTGTACCAAATCAAATACCAGGACCAATCTGCCTTTCAATTCTTTGTTCTTCTTCTTAAGGTCACGAGCTTCGTGTTGTGTCTGTTCTAATGCTTCCCAATTTGAGTAAGTATGATTTATCCAGATTTGTCTATGCACTTGCAGGTTTTTGGCTTGTGTTTCAACATACTCTTTCTTCCATTTTTGTATTTCTGCCTGCTCATCCCATAGCTGAGTCTGTGTTTCAGCGTTGGAAGTAGTGGGATGAGGTAAGGTTTGAGTAGATTGTTCCCTGAAAGTGGAGAGATTGATCTGGTTGGGAGGTGTAAATTCCTCCATAGGCATTGTCTGTACATCCTTGTTGACAAAGGTAGGGGCTTATTTTGTTGCCATGCAGGGCTCAATCTTAAGCTTGGGAGGGCCTGTTGGTTCTTGTGTTACAGCAGGTTCTTCCTTGGGCTTGGGAGGGCCTGTTGGTTCTTGTGTTGCAGCAGGTTCTTCCTTGGCTACAAAGGGTGAAGGAGTAGGGGATGCTCCTGTCACTGGGACTTGAACTACCTTATATCCTGCATGATAGTAAACATCGCCACATTAGCAACACATATATTCTTTACACACGCTCTCTGTGGTCTCCTCTGACAAGGTTGTTGTTCGAGCTAAGGCGTACAAATTTAGTTCTTTTTTAGATGCTTCCTTTGCCCTGGCTAATTCTTGCTTATATGCTTCCAATTGAGACTTTAAAAACTTGTTTTCTTCCAAGACAGCGACCATTGTTGGTTCGGATTGAGAGATGACTGGTTCTTGTGTGGCAGCCATAGCCTCATTAGCTGGTTCTTGTGGAGCAGCTACAGAAATGGTAGATGATGCTTGTGTTTCAGCCTCTTGGTGTAAGGAGAGTAGTGTTGCAGCACCCTCGACCTCTGATTCCTGAATCTCAATGTCAATATCAATGGCTGGTTCTTGTGTTTCAGCCACTGAATGGGTAGCTGGTTTTTTAGCTACTTTGCTTGAGGAGGGTAGTGTTGTAGCATTCAGAGTCTTTGATTCCTGTAATTCAATTTCAATATCAGTGGCTGGTTCTTGTGTTTCAGCCACTGGATGGGTAGCTGGTTGTGTTTTAGCTACTTTATTTGAAACAAATGATGTCTAGGCTTTTGGTTCCTGTAACTCAATATCAACGGCTAGTTCTTGTGTTTTAGCCGTAGCTGTTTCTTGTGTGTCAGCTATGGCTGGTTCTTGTGTTTCAGCCACTGAGGTTGGAATAGGAAAAGATCTCGGGATTTGAAAGGTTGGAGATGTACGGGGTATCCGTCGAATAGGTGGGGGTCTAGGGTAGTGGTAAGAATAGGTGGCCTTGTTGAGGCCCTTGTTCACTTTTTTCGTAAGAATGGCAGAAATATGGGAATCTGTTTTCGTTTTCGTGAGGGTCTTTCCTCAATGATGGGGTAGGGGGGATTATCTGGTTCAGAGTCATCACTGAGAATATGAAGGGCGGGAGCGGATGACTCTGGTAAGGTATGAGGCGGGTTAGGTATGGTAGGGGAATTGATTGGACTGATTGGTGCTGTGGGCGGGATATTGGGTACTTCTGGGGAGTCAGGGGGGTTTTGTTGTTGCTGCTCTTGGGGGTTTTCAAGAATTTCAGCAGCCGCTTGTGGGTTTATGGGCGGGTTATTTAGCGGAAGGTTTTGTTGAGAAAAACCCCTCTGGATGAGAAATTGGACAAGACAGTGGTGGGTGAGTGACAGGGTGGGATCTTTAGGCTTCCTACAGTAGTGGGCCATGTTTTTCAGACAACCCAACAAATAATAAGGAATATTGACCCGTCTATTATGCCTTAAATGAGATAGCAGAAGAAAGTCATGTTGATAAACTACCTGATAGCGGCCTTCGCAGGTCAGGTAATGTTTGATGAACCTTGCGACTTCTGGCCATGGGGGTGGCAATGAACTGAGTTGAACACCCTTGCCTTTCAATTCAATTCATTCTTCTGGCAGGAAGAAGTTCTGCAGAGCATTCTGAATGATGTGTTTACGACTGAATATGTGAGTGCCATCGATAGGGAAGCCGGAGACCTGTGCTATGTCTTCTTCTATTACTGATATTCGGACCCCTTCGACGACAGAATGGTCGTCCTGAAGATTTTGGGCGAATTGCAGGACCTGCTGTTCATTATACCCCTGAAGTATCTGAAAGTAATTGAGCCACCCTGCCTGCTGGAAGATTTGATAAGAATGTTGGATAGTGTTCTAACAACGCTGTGGTGGTGGGCTCGTTTCGTATGACAGACCCTCCAATGGCTACCAGCTTGGTAAGATACAGTCGTCAAGAGTTTGAGTATCAGCTTCTGCGCAGAGTGAGTTTTCCGAGCAACGTTATGCAAGAATGGTGGTTAAATGCGTGAAAGGGTGGTGAAATAGGGATGACGGCGGTGAATTCGTGTGATATGATGGTATCGGGGATTTGATGTGTCCTCCCCTCCCGTCAAGTGCAGGTAGTAATGATTGCACTTGAATGGTCATGATGACTTAGAATCTTTCTCATTAACTATAGCCTAACTGAATTACATAAAATTTACATACCTCGCCTTATCGTTTGATTCGTTCTGCAAACAACATATCATGCCTGTCCGTGGTAGTCCTGCCGTGGCGGAGACTTTTTGATCTAATAGATGAATTGTGTTGAGGGTTTGCTGACTAGAAGGACGAACTATAATCTAAGGGTGTAAAAGCTTGCTAAAAGACTGGTGTTTCAGCAACAGAGAAGAATGAAACAATTGTTGTAGATGAAGACCTGCTGAACAATGGTGTTTCAGCATTGGAAGAAAGTCAAAAGTGCTGAACGGTGGTGTTTCAACATCGGAAGAAAGTCAACAGTGCTGAACGGTGGTGTTTCAGCATCGGAATAAAGTCAACAGTGCTGAACGGTGGTGTTTCAACATCAGAAGAAAGTCAAAAAATGCTGAACAATGGTGTTTCAGCATCGGGAAAAATGATGAAGGGTTGCTGAGAATGGTGTTTCAGCAACAGAAAAGAAAAGGCGAAACAATTGCTGGACGGTGTTGTTTCGTCGATGAAGGATGGTGAGGAAATGGAGGACTGAAGTGTTGGGGAGTAGGAAAAGTGTTGAACAGTGGTGTTTCAACATCGAGAGAAATGATGAAAAGTTGTTGGCAATGGTGTTTCAGCAACGGAAAAGAAAAGACGAAACAATTGCTGGACGGTGTTGTTTCGTCGGTGAAGAATGGTAAGGAAATGGGGGGCTGTAGAAAAAGGTTATTGAGCAATGATGGGGGGATGGGTGTGAGGTTGGTGGGAGCGGTGTTTCAATATCGGAAAAAAGTCAAAAGTGCTGAACAGTGGTGTTTCAGCATCGGGAAAAATGATGAGTGCTGAACGGTGGTGTTTCAGCATCGGGAAAGCTTATCTCTTTGAAGTAGGGTCATCCTTTCCTAGTGGTCTGAGCTTTGATCGAGAATCTGCAAAATCGACTGTAGCATGGTATTTCTTGACAGGGATTATTAGTAAATAAAATCTAATCTAATCTAATACTAAAGAAAATTAACTTAAAAGAATTAGTTGCTATTAGGGGTAGAAACTCCCTCAACGAAGAGGAAATGGGCATCTGCCATGCATGTGGCCTTAAAATCTTCTTTAGAAATAGGTCACTGATACAGACAGAGCCGATGACCATTTACAAGTAACGGAGTTTTGGAGTCATCGATTGTGAGGAGCCTTACTGTTCCATTGGGGAAAACTGTGTCTACTTCGTAAGGTCCAAGCCATCTTGTACACAGTTTCCCTTGAAATTCTTTGAACCGAGAATCATACAGTAGGGTCCAATTACCTTTTTGGAACTGCTTGTTCTTGATATTTTTGTCATGCCATTTTGATCTTTGCTGTTGAATTATGGTTGTTTGCTGAATGGCATTTAGTCTTTTCTCCTCTAGTTCATTAAGCTGCTGTAACCTAGCTGCCTGTGCATCAGTTAAATCAAGGTTGACAGCTAAAGAAGTCCTTAAGGTTTTTATCTCAAATTCCACGGGAAAGACAACACTCTTTCCATAGACTAATTCATAGGGAGAGAATCCTATAGTATTTCTCCAGGTAGTTCTGTAGGCCCATAGTGCTTCAGGGAGCCTGTAGGACCAATCCTTTCTATTTACCTTCACTGTTTTTGTGAGAATGGCTTCTATTACTTTGTTTGTGCTTTCCACCTGTCCATTGGCTTGGGGGTGATATGCTGTAGTCATTCTCTGCTGAATATGATATTTCTGAAGGGTGGCTTTGAACCCATGAGAAGGGAGGTCCTCCATCCGTCACTAATTCCCTTGGCATTCCAAATCTGGTGAAGATGTCTTTAAATAAGAAATTTATCACTGCTTCTTCAGTTGCTCTGTGGAGTGCCTTGGCTTCCACCCATTTAGTCATGTAGTCTATGCAGACCACTATATAAACTTTTTGATTGGATGGAGGGTTGATGGGTCCTATGAAGTCTAAGGCCCATCTTTCAAATGGTTCAAGTACTACCTGGGGGTTTAATGGCATTTCATCTCTATGATTAGGTTGGCCTACTCTTTGG
>ML792731.1:0-16547 GCA_009831015.1 Picea engelmannii | reverse complement strand
TTGATTCAAACAATCAAGTGATACATAAATTGTCAACCCAGGGAAGTCTGTTTATTTCAAAGATAACCACGCACTATATATGCTCAATTCCAAAAGCAACTTAGAGTTGTAGTAAAAGAAACTATACTAATCACACTTGCCTTCAATGAACTGAAGTTCTGTTTGGAATTACAGGAAAGAAACCTACCTATTGCAGATCCTTAAAGATAAATCTAAAGAATCCTGGATTACATTAAAATAACAATTGCAACAGGAAAGAATAACTATTCTGTAATTAGAGAACAGGACCCTTACTCTCAAGTAGAAACTTCAGCACCTTAATTCTGATTAACACACTTTCATGGAAACAGTAATGCAGAGAAGGTTAACTCTATCTAGCAGAGAACAAGGCCATCCAATTCCTTCCTTTCTAAGAAGGAACCTTAAGCCTTATTTCTGATTAGCATACTTGTGAAAAATGACTGAGATCTACAGAGAACAGGATCTCCTGATTCCTTCCTTTCTGAGCAGGAACCCCTAACCCAGTTTCTGGCTAGCACACTTGCAGAAGTAATTGAATCTACAGAGAACAGGATATTCTGATCCCTCCCTCTCTGAGCAGGAACACTTAACCCAGTCTCTGGATAACACACTTGCAGAAGTAATTGAATCTACAGAGAACAGGATATTCTGATCCCTCCCTCTCTGAGCAGGAACCCTTGACCCAGTCTCTGGCTAACACACTTGCAGAAGTAATTGAATCTATAGAGAACAGGATATTATGATCCATCCCTCTCTGAGCAGGAACCCTTAATCCAGTCTCTAGCTAGCACACTTGCAGAAGTAATTAAAACCTACAGAGAACTCAACGTCCTGATCCCTTCCTTTCTGAGCAGGAACCCTTAACCCAATCTCTAGCTAGCCTCATAAAATCATCACACAAGATTGCTAATAAAAAGAATTACGAATTTCATTCAATAAACTAAGACAGAGTTCAGTAGTGTTTCAGCAAAGCGGAATTCATTGAAAGTAGTGTTTCAGCAAACAAAATTTAATCAAAGCATAAACAGAGATTGTACTAACACACTCTAAAACTAACGGGTGAATCTTGTGAAGAAGGTGGGCCCTCCCTTCTCACAAGATTCCCCTGAAACGAGAAAGCTAGAGAAGGATACTCAAAGTAGTCTTTTATTTATTTATCAAAATACCACATTACAATCTGGGATTGAAGTACGTCCCTCTCTCTGAATCTTTTCTCAATACATAAAACTTGGATCCCTCGAATGGTGATTTCCTCTTATTTAAAGAGGGAACCCCTTCGATACAATTGATAAAAAATTACAATGTATATCTGAGTCCTATCCTTAGTTGGATCTACTTTCTAAACCAGAATAGGATGTCCTAGTCTCGCGCAACAGGATGCTATTACAGGATCTGAATGAGGTATTGTTGTTACGGTTGGAGTAACAACTTCTTCTCGTTGATGCTGATGTTGTTTCAACATCGCAATTCGCGGGTTGTTTCAGCCACGTGAATTGCGCTCTTGACTGTGTTAGCATTCTTATGTAGGAGCGACAGTTGGTGCTTGTTGACCACTAACTGTAACGGCTTGCTTTGTGTTTCAGCATCGTTGGTCCTGGCGGTTTCCTCTGTGTTTCAGCATTTGCATCTCTGGACTGTGTAACAGCTCTGTGTTTCAGCATCTGCGACTCCGGACTGTGTAACAGCTCTGTGTTTCAGCATCTGCGACTCTGGACTGTGTAACAACTCTGTGTTTCAGCATCTGCGACCTTGGACTGTATAACATCTCTGTGTTTCAGCATCTGCGACCTTGGAATGTATAGCAGCTCTGTGTTTCAGCATCAGTTCTATGTTTCAGCAACATCGATCTTGGACTGTGTGACAATTCTGTGTTTCAGCAACAGGCCTCAAATGCTAATCTGCAGTTTTGAACACTTATGCATTTCTAATCAATGGTCAGGTACGAGAGTGATGTAAAATATTATGCAAAACAGATTAAACATATAGTAATGAGAAGGGACGTTGTATACCTTTGGAATGATAAGATAAAGTGATAATATGAGTTTAAGTGTAGGTGATCAAGAGTGTAATAGTGGCAAAAAGTATAGGCAAAAAGGTACATTGTGTGGTCCTAACAGTATGGTCAGGTTTCTCAGAAGACAACAACCCAAACAGTTAAGCACGAACTCAGATTTGTAGAATGGATAAACCAAGTTCACATGACACACAGGAGACATGGATCAGTCCACGGGTTTGCCACTAGTTTTCAAGGTGAGTGACAAGAATGTTATGCATAGGTCGATGATGGAGACCAAACACAGAGACTAGGCGAAATTCACAGGAATACACTAGTCGATCACAAAGGTCTCACGATTTCAGGTTTTAGAGCTATGTGAGGTTTGCAAAGGTTGAATACAGAGGCCACAGGATTCATGGGAATACACCAGTCGGCTTCACAGTTCTATTTTTCAAGAATGCGTGACAAGAAAATTAAGTAGAGGTCATTCACAGACTCAAACGATTCAGAAAGCCGACAGAAGAATGGAGGACAAACCCCCCTCATGGATCAATTCTTGGGTTAAATTGCATGTTCCTGGGCCGACACATGTCACCCATGAATCTTCATGCACTCCATCAAGTACGCGTTCCCTTTTGCACATGTTGGAGCTGCATGTGTTGCCTCTCCTAAGACTTAGGATAAAGAAACATGTCTTTCATACCACTTTGGAATAACAATAAATTATTATTCCCAAGGACTTAAGCCCCCTAAGCTTATCCCCTCTTTCCAACCTTTCAGTCCCCTCTCCCTTACCCATTCCATGGAATCTTAGTCCCCCATCACTCTTTCTTCATGGTCGGTTGACACACAATGATGTTTATATATTATATTAATGATATGCATAATTACATATACAAAATCAGGCTCCTAGCCTTAACACTTAGGCTCTCCGACCTAATAAACACATAATCCCACCATCTTATCAATACTCAAATCACCATCCTACAAAACATGATTACAATTCATAATATAACTGGGGCACTACCGGGAGATATTACAAAATAAAACATATAAACAAAGTTACGGCCTTTGGAGGAAGAGACCAAATACTTCATCACTAATGTTTATGGACCACAACAATTGAGGGAAAAGATTAAATTTCTATATTAATTGTAGTATACAACATAACTAATCCATTCTCACCTCTGGATAATGGGCATTGACTTCAACCTCATCTCTGCTCTGGAGGAAAATAAAAGAGGTCTCTAACAACTAGATTAGGAGCATATGGATTTCAAAGACTTTATTCAAGGTCATTAGCTAAATGATCTACAAACTAGTAATGTCACTTTCACATGGAATAATCGCAGGGAATATTTTCAACAAGTTGCATTCAATCTAGACCGATTTTTAATCTCCAAATATGTTATTCTCTATGTAATTCACGTGGAAGCCACTATCCTCCCTTTTTTAGGATCATATAATTGGCCAATATGTATTTCCCTCAACACCCTTGGTAAACCCTGGAAAAATCCCTTTAGGTTTGAGAATTTTTGGCTCTCTCATCTTTACTTTCTTAGCAATGTCAAAACTTGGTGGGAAGGGGGAAAACAAAATAATGGATCTCTTATGTATGATTTCCAACAACGTCTTAAGACCCTCAAGCAACACATCAAAATATGGAATACGATATTATTTGGGGGTATTTTATAGTTTGAAAGGATCCTTAAATATCAGATGGAGTTGGTTCAAGAACATATTATATCCCATGGTCAATCACCAGAGCTGGCTCAGTAGGAAAAAATTTAGGCTGATCAAATTGAGGAAAGAAAAAAGTAAGAAGAAATTCACTAGAGACAAATCGAGAATTCAATAGCTGAAGGAAGGTGAATGTAATTCCAATTTCTTTCATTTTGTAATGATCCAGAGGCATCAATCCAACTGCATCACCCATCTTATCTCCATTCAAGGTAAAAATATCACCTCTCATTTGTATATTGAACAAGAGATAACTTCTTTCTTTCAGGAATTTCTCATTGATCCTCAACCAAATCAAACGGAGGTCATCGATACTATTTTCAAAAATATCCCTTGCATGATCTTTGAGGACTAGAATTTAATTCTCATTAGACCCATTTCCCTTTCTGAAGTTGAAGCATGCAACATCATTCTACCTATAGGAAAATCCCCCGAACATGATGGCAACACTTCATATTTCTTTCATCATTGTTGGTTGATTATTAAATGGGATGTTTTAGCTCTTGTTCAGGAATCCCAAATAATTTCAAGGTTTATTATATCCTTGAATGCTACTTTTCTTACTCTAATCCCCAAATAAGAGAAGATATCCGACCCTAACAAATTTCACCCCATCGCCCTATGTAATCTCATCTACAAAATAATCTCCAATGTCATTTCCTTACACTTTAAGCCCCTTCTTCCCGCTCTTGTTGCTCTTGAAAAATATGGATATGTTGAAGGTTTCCAAACCTTACATATCATCCTTTTGTCTCATGAGTTTGATCACTCCTTGAAAACTACCAAAACTCTTGGGATTCTCATCAAGTTGGACATGTACGAATCATTTGATAAGGTAAGATGTCAATTCATCAAGGAAATCCTCCTACATTTTGGGATTCGTCGGGACTGGGTTAGATGGATCATGGATCTCATCTCCTCAACATTATTTTCCCTCTTGATCAATGGCACCCCGTCCCCTCCCTTTTTCCCCTCTCACGGTATTAGGCAAGGTGATCCCCTCTCCCCTTTCCTTTTCATTCTTATGTTTGAAGGGTTTGGATGCAACCTCAAAGTTGTTGTAGCTAATCGTAAGCTCCAAGGATTGTCTCTCCACCAATAAACTAATCCCCTTAATCATAACCAATTTATTTATGACACCATGTTAATGGGTATCCCCTATTTTCATGAAGCCGGAGCCTTAAAAAAAAATCTCGATAACTTCATGGAATCCTATGGTACTTCTATTAACCATCTCAAATCTCATAATTTCTTTTTCAACACCCCCCTCTCTGTCCAATTTCATATCACTTATACCTTTGGATTCTCTAGGAGATCCATTCTATCCATGTACCTAGGGGTTACCTTGCTTAATTCTAGAGTCTACACTAGATCATGGAAATATTTCCCCTCACAACTCAGTAAAAAGATATTGAACTGGGCCTTTCACCCCCTCAACATTGCCAGTATATTGGTGCTTCTTAAATTTGTTTTCCAAGTGATTTTGTTATATTGTTTTTCAACCTTAGCAACCTCTAAGAGAATTATTAAGGAATTTAGAAGAATTTGAAGAAAATTCATATGGCAAGGATCCCAATCCTAAAAAAAATGGGCCTTCTTAGCCTAAAACACCATATGTCTAGCCAAGTCAAAGGGATGATTCTACCTCGAGGATTTTGAAGTTCTCAACAAAACTTTGGGGGAAAAACTTGGTGGATATAGATGCAACCAACAAGAGAGATACAGAGTAGACTATGGAAATATAAATATGCAGAATAACTAGACCCATTGGAGCTCATACATATGATAGACACTACCTATGGCTCCCTCATTTGGAAATTAGGTTGGAAAAATAGATCGATCATTCAATAACACAACTTATGGGAAATACGTAATGAAAAAACAACTCTTTTCTACGATGAATCTTAGAAATAGATTCCAACTATTTATTTTGATCATTGTTTACACCAATTAAAAATTTCTCTCTAGACTCTTCTAGGTCAGCATGTCAGTAACTATCAGACCCCCACATCAACAAATTATGAGTGACAATCATGGCACATAGAATGGGACCACCTTCCCCTCCAATGCACCCCCTTCTTCCATCCCTATTGCAGCTCCTCAATCAAAGAAAAATCAGAGTCTCCTCCCAACCTCGCAAACTTAGATGGGGTTACCACCCTACGAGAAATTTTACCCTCAATGAATATTATCATTTAGCTTCTCACCACTCAAATCTCTCTGAGGAGGACATCTGAAGGAGATTTCAGAAAGGAAAACTCTAGATTAAAGTGGTCACCTTCCTTCGGCTAGTAGTGCAAAAAACGATTCTCACATGGGATCATGTTTGTAGAAGAGGCTTCCAGGGACCAGGTTTGTGTGTTCTTTGCACCCACATGATGAGTGTATGGAACATCTCATAAAATCATGCGCATTCAATTATACTCTCCACATAACATATTTGTGCTCCCAAGTAACATATTCAATAACTTAGCATGTCCACTGAACGTTTACCAATTCTATGACGTGATTTTGAAGCACTTTGAATTTTTTTTCCAATATGCTCATCGGTTGGAGGTACAAGTCTCCTTTTCGATCGACCTAAATAAAATTCCAATCAACAACATTGTTAGGATCATGCATGTTCTTCTTCAATCCCAACCAAAATTAATGGTTTCTTAATGTTTCAATTATTTTATGATAATCGAGATGTCTGGCATATGGAACATTATGCATTCCCTTTAGAATCAAATTCATGATTTCTCCAGAATCAGGGACATAGATTATGTTCTTATGCATCAGTATACCATATTCCCTCATCTTGTAATCCTTGAATATTTGTTTTAAATATTCCTATTGTAATATTTCTTTTACCTATAGGTAATGTTGGTTTGTAACAACAACATCTAAAATTATGCTCTTTGAATTTTAATTGTGCATGTTAATGGTTGTAGCATGCATGAGATGTATTATTCTGCTAAGTTCATCAACAAATTTATTTCATTTTCCTTTGATACGAGTGATGTCAAAGTCGTAATCACTTAATAATTTCAACCATATTGTATTCCTGGAATTTAAATTTCGTTGTTCAAAGAGAGACTTCAGACCATTCTGGTCTATCCTCAACTCAAATTTCTTCCCCATTAAGTAATTCCTCCACATTTTCAGTGCATGGACTATGGAAGCAAGCTCCAAGTCATGTGTGGAATAATTCCTTTCATGATATTTAATATTTATAGATTAATACCAAATGACATACCCAATATGAGTGAGGACTCCACCAAGTCCTTCTTTGTATGCATTTGTACATACCACAAAATTCTCATTGGGGTTAGTAATCTTCAATATAAGTTCATTAGTGAGTAATTTTTTCAAGAAATTAAATTTTTCTTCACATTTTTTTGTCCACTCAAACTTAATTCCCTTATTTTCTAAAGACGTGATGGAATACACAATTTTTGAGAATCCTGTTATAAATATCCTATAGTATCCAACTAATCCCATGAAATATTTGACTTCTGAAACATTCGTCGGTGTTTTCCACCCCCCTAATGGCTTCAATATTCACTGGATATATTGTTATACCTAATTCTAAAATAATATGCCCGAAATAATGGATTTGATCTTGGTAAAAGGATAACTTACTAAGCTTGGAATAAGTTGATGTTCCCTTAGTACTTGTAGTACCAACCTTATGGTATGTTCCTGTTCTTCTTCTTATTTGAAATAAATAAGTATGTCATCCGAGAAAACTATGACAAACTTGTCTTCATAATTTATGAATATTCCATTCATTAAGCACATAAAGACTATTGGTGCATTGATCAATCCAAATGGAACCACTTCAAATTCATAATTCCCATACCTAGTTCTGAAAGTTGTCTTAATGATTTCTTCTTTCTTGATGCTCACATGGTGATATATCGATCTTAGGTCTATCTTAAAAAATATATTTTCTCCTATTAGTTGATAAAATAGGTCATCAATTCTAGGTAGAGGGTATTTTTCCTTCATAGTGGCTTTGTCTAGCTATCTAAAGTCAATACATTACCGCAACCACCCACCTTTCTTTTTCAAAAAGAGTATTGATCCTCCCCAAGGGGAAACACTTGGGAACATATACCACTTCTTCAAAAATTATTTTATATGCACTTGTAATTACTTTAGTTATAGTGTACGCATTATGTAAGGAGTATTTGATACTAGGGAAGCGTTTGGTACTAAATCAATAGAAAACTATATATCCCTTCTTGGTTGTAATCTTGGTATTTCTTGGAATACATATTCAAACTCTTGCGATACTAAATTTTTTTCAAGGTGTGGCTCTTTATATTGTTTTGTTTACTCCACATGAGTTGCATACAATTGACATCCTTTCATGAAATATATCTTCAACTGTAAGGTTGAAATCTCCATTATAGAAATGGGTCTTGGAATTCCTTTCATACTGCTCTATTTTCCTCCTCCATCAAGACATGTAAATGTCTTCTTATGATAATCTAAGACAACATGATGTTTGTCCAACCAATCCATTCGAATTAGGATACCATAAGATCCTAATGGTATTATATTTAGTTCAACATTAATACTCACTTCATTCATATTTATTGGACAATGTTTGACAATCGCATTGATTCTTATTTTGGTTCCAGTGGCTATGTGAACCAAACGTGATTTTTCAAGATTACTTTTCTTCAAATGAAATTTGTCCACTATTTTTAGATCAATGTAACTATGGCTTGCTCCTGAATCAATTAAAATAGAAACAAGTTTATTAATGATCTTTTGTTCCACCTCAATCATATGGGATTGGTTTTGTATTTGTCGATCTTCCAAGGATACATATATTATTAGAATATTTCTGCCCATGTATTCTACTGTAGTAGCCTCTTGGATGTTGTGTAATGTACTCATCTTGTCTTCTTTGTTAACGAAATTCCTGTGCATGTGATATTCTTTACATACCCAACATTTTATAGGTGGCATTCCCATTTTTCTGAAGGACTCTTCCCTCTTTGATTCATTCTTATCAAGATGGTCTTATTGATTTGTACTAGGATTGTTTCTATTGAAAGGAGGTTTCAATCCCTTGCTTCTCTAATCATATTTCACCTTCTTCTTATCCTTCCAAGACTTATGAATAGTCTCTCTTCCTTTTCCTTGCTCATACATGAAAGTATCCCTTCTAATGGCCTATGTCATTGTTTTGGGTTCATCCTACTGAATTTTTTCTTTATATAAAGAAGGAAGTCCACTCATAAACTTGTGTATCTTCACCTTTCCATCCTCGATAAACCCAAAATTCTTCAATACTACCAAGAAATTCTTTTCATACTATCCCAGGGTCATGATCCCCATCCTAAGTTTGAAGAACTCTTGCATATTCTTGTTGTAATAGGGATTTGAGAGATACTCCTCTTGAAAATATTTCTTGAATTGCTTCCAAGTGATTCTATTCTCATTATTGTGTTCAAATTTTTTCAATTGATCCCACCAAATATAATATTTTCCATGAAAATGGTATATATTGCAATCATGGCTTCTGGGTTCGATGAGTAGTTGTGCAATTGAAAATACTTCCTAATCCCAAGAAACATGGCTTCATCATCATCTTCCCTTTCTCTTGCACCTTTAAAGGATGGTGTATTAAGCTTCTTAATCTCTCCTTGAAACTTGTCCAACTCATATCTTCTTCTTTGATTCCTAACATGATACACTTCTTGGTTCCTCCTTGACTCTTCAGATGCATAACATTTTCTAGATGAGGGAACAAGAAAATGATGTCTCTGAGTCCCATTAGCACTTCTTGAGTGAATGGATATTTTATAGTTATCTATCCTTTCCTAATGTATTCATGTTTCTTCATGTCTTCGACCTGATCCATTCTCCACCCGCCTCTACAACTTATTTAGGATTTTCACCATCCGATCATTAATTTGGTTTTGTTTTCTGATCATCTTCTCATTGTCTGCTTTGTAACTCTACATTTATATTCTCAATATTCTCACAGTATCTATCAATTATGTTGGTTCCACTCTAATCATGTGTCGATTAGATTATGTCTCTGCATTACCGACATTGATTTGTTGGCCTTTGGCTACTCTCTCATGACTAAAGGATCCTTCTACATGTTCCATCACTCTAATATGTAATCCTAGATTGAAATGATACTCTTATATCTCTTACTTCTAAAAAATGTGCAAGAAATCAATTTGTTAGAGTTAGGCATATTATACAAAATAAATTTGTTAGTTAAGGATACAACTGATTCTTCTTCTAAGTTTATGAATAATTATATCATAGTTCTCCAAATTATCATAATTATAGATTATTATCATTTGAATTAGATTTCAATAGGAGTTAACTTTATCATCATTGAACTAACGAATATTGACATAATATGGATCTGCACCTTTCCAAAATCATGTATCCCTAGATTCTCTACTACCCACATGGTAATGGTTTCAAGGGTCAAGGATCCTCATCTAGATCTGACCTCCCAATGAATCCCCATATAAGGTTTTCCTGGATGTCTTGGATCTCTAGATGAGTAAGGATTCCTCTACAAGGTTCCAATACTCAATGCAAGGAATCTGGCATATGGCATCTATCCCTCTACAATAATAGTAACAACAAGGACTCTTGGATGACTGGATACCCATATTTCCAAATGGTATTCGTTTTTTTTGGTCAGGTTTCCACTTCAAACCCAAAGCACAAGGAATGTAACATCTGGCCCTTTGGAAAAAAAAAAACTCAAGGACCCCTGGATGTCTGAATGCCCTGATTTCCTAATTTTCTTGGCCCAATATGACTAGATTCCACCTGTACTAGACTACCACATGACATCCAATCATTCATCCACCTCCATGAACTACCAATGAGTACATTTATGATATGGCACTTTGTTGACATCACATGTTGACTCAACAAATGATAGGGTACCACTTACACCTTTCACTGACATGGTAACAAGATTCATAAAATACTTCATATCCAACATCCGGCCCTTCTCTCTGACCACTCATCTTAGGTGCCACCAAATTCCCCAATGTGATTGCTCCATATCTAGCATTTGACCTCTTGCAACACAACTCATCTTACGGGACCCCCAAATTCCTACATGTAATGTATATAATCCAAAATACGGTCCTCTCCATAGAACTTCACCTAGAAGTTCACTAGATGCCAATAAGATCAGATGTTAAATCCCACATCTAACATCCAAATAAATCCAATAACTAACAGATGTGGAATTTTATCTAATGAATATGATTCAATGATGGTTCTGACATAGTTTACATACATATACAGGATCTGGGTCTCTTCTAAATGTCATGATTCTTGATCTTCCTGATGCATGGATTCTTAGATGTCCTAATACTCCAGATATGGAGCAATGTTCATGTGGTTCCTCTATGTCAGGGTTCTACTCAAACTTTTTCACATGCCAAGGTATTTGGATCCAACCCTTCCATAATAACTTACCTGCAAGGCCCTCCGGATACCTGGATTCCCAGATATCCAAATGTCCCCTATACTCTAGATATCCTCTCACATTGATCTCTCCAATACCTGAATATCCTCCCATTAGTGCCTCACCAATACCTATATATCAACCCATCTAGGCTTATCCAATACCCAAATATCCACCCATCTGAGCTTCCATATCTCTATACTAACAAATCTAGCTTGACACCTTGTCATTCGACCATAGGATATATTCCTATTTGTTGTGGGGATGTGTGGGTCCCACTCTACTCCTCTATATGTACGAACCTGCAAGTCTTCTCGATCAGATGGTGGAGGTCAATGGAAGATCGAATACTAATATTATTCATGGAATTTAAAGTAGAAGAGGTATTAAAAACACCTCGAGGTTTCGACAGAAATGGTTCCAACATCTGTATCCTACATTCTGGAAAAAGGTGTATAAGGAAAATATTTGGATCTCATATCTTCAGATGTTGATGAATCCATTTGGTAAGAGTTCCAATTCAAATAAAAGTGTAAGAAATCCTACATCTGACCCTTCTCAATAACTACTAACATGAGGACCTATGAATTCCCGATTACCCGAATGTTCAGATCCCTCACTACCACAGCGTCCACCACTATGACTCACCATCATGGCCTTTCCATAGGGAAAAAAGGAACCATGGGTCCATGCTATCTACCCAATCACCTCGCCTCATGGATCCCCATCCTGTTAACATCATAGTATGACACAAATATTCAAAATGTTCCAAATCTTCAAATTTTCGTGAAACATTTCTCTTTTTTTGAGGAAATGGTTTAGTTACCCATAATGTCACCGACTTGACCTCTAAAAAAAAGAGATTCAAATTGTAGCTAGTCCATGCATCGCAAGAATTGAAATTGAGATATGATACCAATATGTGAAGTACCCCATCACCAAAAAACAAAATAATTCGCTCTAAAACTGATCTATAACATACCCACTACTCGAGTACCTCACGAATTTACATTCTTGATGGATTTCCAATTTTTGATACCAATAGTTAAATAAGGAAGCATGATACATGTACATGTAGTAATCAAAAAGAATTCTATAACATAAAAGAGATCAATAACATTCCATCCACAAAATTGAAAACAATCATGCTCCATATAAACACATATTAGAGATAAATAATAAAAAATGGAATAAATCATAGAGAAACACATAGAGACTTGCATTTGACCCAAATTTCACCAACTAGATGTAGACGTTGGACGTTCCACCCAATATTAGAAACTTGTGTTCTAGATCTAAACAGTAGATTAGCCTCAAGCAAGGGCCTTTGGTTGGTCTCTCATTACTAAATGATCCTTTTGCATCTTCCATCACTCTAATCTATAATCCTATCTTGAAATGATACTCTTATATCTCTTACTTCTAAAAACTGTGTAAACAATCATTTTGTTAGAGTTAGGCATATTATACAAAATAAATTTGTTAGTTAAGGATACACATGCTTCTTATTCTTAGTTTATGAGGAATTATATCATATTTCTCCAGCTTCTCAAAATTATAGATTATTATCCTCTGAATTATCTTTCAAATGACTATCCCCATGACTTAATTTGATCTCTAAGATGAAATTTCTGGCCTCCTGAAAGAAACATTTTTCTTCCCAAAATTACAATTATTGTGCAAATTGTGTCAATTGACATTAACTTTCCCATGATTTCATTAATCACTACTGACATAATCTAGATCTGGACCTTTCTAAAATCATGGATCCTAGTATTTGCTGCTACCCATATGGTAATGTCTCCATGAGTCAAGGTTCCTCATTCGGATTCCACTTCCCATTAAATACTCGCGTAAGGTTTTTCCTAGATGTCCCAGATCTCTAGATGAGTAAGGGTTTTTCTACAAGGTTCCAATACTAAATAAAATCCATATGGGATATGGGATATATCCCTCTACAATAATAGAAAACACAAGGACCCGTGCATGCATGGATACCTAGATGTCCATATGGTTTTGGTTTTGTGTGGTCAGGGTTCTACCTCAAACTCAAACTGCAAGGAATTTGACATCTGGCACTCTAGAAACAACAAAATATCAAGGACCCCTAGATTCTTGGGTTCCTTGATGTCCTAATGTTCTTATCCCCATATGACTAGGTTCAACCTATAATATAATTCCACACGACATCCAAACATTCACCCACCTCCATGGCCTGTTAATGAGTACATTGATGATATGGAACCTTGATGACATGGCAAGGTGACTCAATAGTTAGCAGGGTACCACTTACACCTTTTGCTGACATGGAAACATGCTTCATTAAATAATTCATATCCAACATCCAACCCTTCTCACTAGCCACTCATCTTAGGGTCCATTGAATGCCCGAATGTCATTGCTCTGCATCTATCATTTGACTTCTTAAAACAAAATCATATTACAAGACCCCTCGATGCCTGGATGTGAAGTACAACATCTGAGATCTGTCCCTCTCCATAGAATTTCACCTAGAGGTACCCCAGATTCCCATATTCCCAGATTCCTAGATGTCAAATGCCTCATCTAGCATCTAGATAAAGCCAACAACTGACATATGTGGGATTTGATCTGATGAATCTGGTTCAATGGTGGTTCTCCCATATTTTACATACATATTTAGTATCTCGGGCTCTTCTAAATTTCTTGATCTTTCATCCTTCTGATTCCTATATTCTCGAATAACCAACTAATAAGAGGTCAAAGGAGTTGAAATCAAGACGATGGTCGAGGTGGTTTGACTGGGTGAAGTCAAAGTTGAATATATCGACAACAATTCAAAGGTTGAGATGGTTCGACCATGTAAATTCGAAGTCAAAGACATTGGCAGCAATTCGAAGAGGTCAACCGATAAGAGTTTGATAGGAAGGCATGTGGCAACCAACTAAATACTGAATCAAGGCTGATTGGTAGTCTACTGGTAATCCGACTTGGTAGTCAACTATAAAAAAATCCTGATATTTATGGGATTTGTAGCCAATGGTCTACGTGGATCTATAGCCATATTTGGGTTCCTTTTTTTAGTGTTTTTCCTACTGTACAGCCGATAAAGAAGGCATGTTTTATTTTTGTAAAAGCTAATGAATCATACAATAACCAACATTTATAGGTTATTAGTCATGCATATGTAAGTCGAATTGGCTAGAGTGTTGTTCTTGTGTAAAGTAGGAAGGTATGATGTTGATTATGTCTTAGGTGAGGACTAAGTTTAGGCATGTAACGTTTTATTCTAAATAAATAAGACAACAAGAGAGCATAATTCTCAAGGAATGTTGGTTTGGTTTTCTTGGTTTGGGTTTCCAGGGTAAAATATCTTTGTACTGTGTGTTTTCTTTGTCATTTACTTTCTTGTTTAAATATTTCTTCCTCTCCTCTGGTAGGTTTAGCATGGAAGTGCTCCTAATTTCCTAACAATCTGACCCTTCTCAACAACTACTAACATGAGGACCTATGGATTACTAAATACCCAGATGTTCAGTTCTCTCACTACCACAATTTGCACCACCACAACCTGTCATTGTGGCCTTTCTGTAGGGAAAATTGGCACCACATGATCCAAAATATCTTTTAAAGACTATGGTTAAGTTTTAAAGCATGAGTTCATTAACCATTTAGAAATTGAATAAAGAGGAAGAATTAATGATATAACATGGAAGCCATAATAATAAATGAAGATCTGAAAGTAAGAACAAAGAATCGACAAACCATAATAGAAAAATTGTTAACGGAGTTTGGCAAGATCGCCTACATCTCTGGGCCTTTGTCTTAGTGGGTGAGTCTTTCTTATTTCTCTTAAATGCTTCAAAATTACATCATAAAAGTGTCAAATGGATTAAAAAATAGCATGGATGTGTTCTTATGAAACTCAAGAATCCAACACAACTGACAACACTGAAAAATTCTGAGTGTAGCTCCTGGAATTGGTCCGCAAAGTTCCTCTCCTCAATGGCTTCCCTGCATAAAAATGTCTTTGGCTTCACAATTCTACAACATTTCTCATGTTCTGAACCTATTTGGACTGTCAAAAACCTATGGTTTATATACATTCTTATTTGGGGGTCGAAATCCAACTTCCCCCCAACTTTCTGGCCTCATATTGGTCTCATATCCCCTTAAGAGGGCCAAAACTCCTCAAAAATCATTAAAATTCAGTTAAAAATCGACTTAAATAAGGTCAAAACCCAAAAGTTGGAAAAACATCTGCTTAATACCCCAGTTAGGGAACGTGCCCCCCTTCTGTGTTCATATGAGGTCCATGTGTCTTATTTATAAGGGGCACACTTCCCTTAGCTGGAAAAGGTGCTTAAGTTTATATTTATGAAAAGCGGTTTTTTTCTCTAAAGTAGTAATTCACCCTTTCTAGCTAGCTCATTGTACTTAAGTCATTTGAAGAGGTAGTTCATGGGATTGAATTCCATGCAGTCCAATGATATAAATTTTACCTTTTTAAGGCCTTGATCACGGTGACATGTGTCACCCTTGGATTCAACCATGTGTTAGCCCATTGTTGGCCAATCTTTTTCCACATGGACTATCAAAACTTTGACACTTGTCATCATGAACCCTTGCTACTTGTCATGACCTAGTGATACCACATTTCATCACCTGATGGATTCCACTTGTCGAATTTAGAAGCTGCCCCATGTCACATGTTGAAGATGCCACGTGTCCCTTGACCAGTTGACTTTTTACCTGTTTGACCCAAACTTCAGATTGTGATAACTTTTTCATACGGACTCTATTTTTCGATCCGTTTGCACTGATGGAAATATTGGGACGTGAAATTCACGATCATATTGTTTTATTGAGAATTTGAGAAATTTTATTTTTGAGCCTTTCAAGATCCATTTGGATCATGCCTCCCCACTAAGACCTTTTGGTCCTCCAAAAGAATATTAACCAGACATCAAGTGCGGGATAGGTCACCCCACTTGTTATCTGTCTTTAAACTTTGTCCTATGGACCTGTCTCATCAATAAAAATTGAAAAACAACCATGGAAACTGACATCAGATTGTTAGCCACTTGTACTCTTTCACATCTTACTGAAGCCACTACCATCCATGTTGAAAACATTAGAAATAATAACATCATTAATATGACTGCAAATGAGCTAATATGTTTGTAGTACTTGCACAACATTAGCTTATATTGAAGCAAAGTATGATTGAACTTCCATTCCACAACCATCTCATGTCCATTCTTAAGATCAATTGCTTTATTTGGCACAATTATAGGTGTGTTTCTTTCATAAGATGTCTTCCTTAATTGTTCCATTGTTTGAAGAGATTGATTT
>ML792730.1:295151-326548 GCA_009831015.1 Picea engelmannii | reverse complement strand
TTGGGTGGCATGTTGGCCAAATATCACTTTTGAGTCTTGATTTTGAGGTGGTTCTGCTAGGCAATATTTATTCTGTTATATCTCCCAAGTTTCGGCCCTTCTGGGTATGAAACTTTCCTTTAGGTAGTTCTCTGATATTTCTTTTCTGCAATGCCATAGGTCTGATCAAAATTGGATGTGCCAAGTGGAATTTATAGTAACTTCTTCACAACTTGCTGATTTTTGGCCCTTCCAAGAGATCTCACTTGTATAGAATGCCCCGCACAAAATAATTGATATCAAATTCTGAAACTCGCACCCAAAATAATACAGACTGTCCACGATCCAATCCAACCAGCCCCACTCAATTTGGATACTCTAGGAAGAAGTTATGATTGTTTTACCTAGAACACCTTCTTGAGACTAGTCAATAGGGCTAGTCAGATACCCTATCTTACACAGGGTGTATCTACAAATTTAAGATGACCCAGAAGCTGAAATTTTTACCACAGATACAATAATAATTTCTGTAAATGGTCTCCAGAGGGAAGGGTCTGAAATGTTACAGAAAATGTTTTATAGCAAAAATTCCTCAATGACTCATTTCAGGATGATTCCATAACCCTATCTTGTACAGGCTGTATCTCCAAAATTATAAGGCCCCAGGAGCTGAATTTTGAACACAACGTACCTTGATCCGTCTACTAAATACCCTCCAAGCGGTTCCTTCTGAAACGTTTTAGAAAAAAAGTTATAGCGAAAATGCCATGGTGTCTCAGATGTAGCAGCGAAACCCCAAGACCTTGAGCTCTGATACCATATGTTAAGAACCAAATATCAATATAGCATAGAAAATTCTCAGAAAAAGTACTCAATGCCTTGAAAAAGAGATAATTTCAGATAATAAGCCTCTTCGAGGGGGCAACCTCCTTTTACCCCACGTAAATGTTCAAGTACAAGATGATTCAAAATGAAAATGTCTCCTTGGTATATATAGGAGACTAGGAGGTATAATTAAAAATAATGGCCTAAAGTCGACATAATTAAAATAACATTACTAATATAAATTACAACTAATGGCCTAAAGCCGACATAAATAAAATAGCATTACTAATCTAATATGCCCCAATTAAGGGGTAATGAGCCAACATTAGGGCTTAACACCTTAGATCGATCCTCTAACCTTGACAATTAGGAACCGGGAATGGGATTGAGAACAGATTGCTTGCTCATTCCTCTAACCCAGATGTGGAAGATATATAGAAGTTCTAAAGAAAATAACTTGAGAACTCACAACGTGGATCTAATCTTGCAAATTGAAGTGTACAGAACTCAAAATAAAAAAAATACCTCAGCGATTTGAAGGATTTCCATCTATGAGAGGATTGTTGTAGATTGGAAAACCCCAGACATCTAACAAGTTATGATCTATACTAACTTGCAGCTTCCACCAGAGACAAACTGTTGATGTTGACAATGAGGTGTGAATCCGTAGATCTTCAACATCACAGTGCCTCCAATTGCATATCTCAAACAAATTCACCTTTGGCAGATTCACATTGTTGATGTTGTAGCACCTACACATGGCACAACTAAACTAGTGTTGAACTCGTGCTCATTATCCATCAACTCGATTTTGAATCACTCATGAAGACATCAGGCCCTTAAGATCATAAGAATCTCTGATACCAACTGATAAAATATAAACAAGAACAACAACATGGCGGAAAAGGMTCACTAGACAACACTCATGTATTCACTCCAATGTTACATATTTATAGTACAATGGGTGATGCCACCTCATAGAGATATTTTCTCTAGATCCTAAAATCATGCATGATGACTAGGCTAGGAAATCTTAACTAAATCATTAGTCATCACTTGAGGATATATTACTAATATCCTAAATGAATAATACAAATATAGGTGACAATTTAGACTTAGTGATTGGTAAAGTTAAGCCATAGGCTAACACAAATTTCATCTATTGAACATCTAGGGGGTGCCTTAAATAAATCCGAGTAAAACTCTTTGCCCAGTGCTTCTATTTCATCAAATGAGGATACCATTTCACCTTTGTTATTTTTGACTTACCAAATTGTATTGGCCTGCTTTCGTTGGCGTGCAAAATTGTGAAAGAATTTCGTGTTGCCATCTCCCTCTTTAAGCTAGAGGGCTCTACTTTTAAGACGCCATTTGGTCTCCTCGTAAGCTAGTAGTTCATTTATTTTTTGAAGTAAAATAATGAGCTCATATATTTTATCATCTGAGCTTTGTATTGTTCTTCCTTCAATGAGTAATTCAGTCAGTTTTGCCTCAATTTTTTGTAGTTTCTCTGATGATTTTTCATTAAACTCCTTTGCCCATTTTTTGGTTGATTGAGTCACTTTTGAAATATTTGAGGTGAATGGTTACATATGATAATATTATGAATCCTCTGTCAAAGGTGACCATAGATCTTTGATAAGGTTTTTGTAGGCTTCTTTGTTCAACTGTGCATGCTTGAATTTCATTGGGGAAGGCATACGTGATGTACTATTGCTAATTTCTAGTAGGATAGCCAGGTGGTCTGATATGCCCTTGATCACTACCTTAGATTTGATTTTCTAGTTTTTGTACATTAAATTTTCAAACAACAGGAACCTATCCAATATTTTAGCCATTGCATCGTGTCCTCTTCGCCCATTTCTCCAAGTTTGTGAGGATTTTGCTGGTTCCATATTAACCAATTTGTGTTTTTCAATCTGATTTAAAAATAATCCTTTCTGTTGGTCCTATCTTGGCCTATCCTCCCAAACCTCATGCAAAGATAAAGTGAAATTCAGATCTCTGCCTAGAATTATATTAGGAGGCTCTAGCTGATGGGTCTTTTTAATCACCTTTCTAATTTCTTAGAAAGAAAACTAAAAAGAATGTACATTTAATTATCAATCTGGGGCTTGTATGGAACTTGCAAACTGTATATGTAGGAACACCTATTATTTCTAGGTGTTGTATTCATAGTGCCAATGATTGTGATTGTGGTCAAAGTATAAATAATTCTCAAACTCTGGCAAGGTTTTACAAAAATCCAAACTTCCAGGAAAGAAAATGTCACACGTTTCGACAAGGAAAAAAACATGCTGGAAATGAAACACACCAGCTACATGTATCAGGAGTATGAATCAACTATCTCCTGAAGCAACTCCATCAATCTAATTCTAGGAACACACACTTGCTTGAAAGAAACACACATGCTGCAGGTATCAGGAGTATGACTCAATTGTCTCTCGAAGCAACCCCAACTATGTGCTAAAAGAAAATCTATTAATTAATTGCAGGGAATGTAAAGACCAATCTAGATCGCAGGGAAGAAATTGACTTGTTCTAATCCTTTCCAAGATGATCAATTCTATTACTCTGATCGAGAAATGCAATCGTTGAGTTAAGCATGTTTATTCAAAACTTATAGGAATGTAAACTAAATCTGAAATGTAACGGGAATGAATAAAGAAATGTAATTCTAAGTGAATAATAAACTACATAATTTAAATAACAATTAATAGTTAAACATGTCATGATTGCAATAAATCGAATGAACAAATAAATAAATTAAATAAATAAGTCTACTATAAATCTGCAAAATAAATCAAATTAATTAAATCATATGCTATGGAAACTATAAGTCAATCGTTAAAATAAAATCCCAATAAATTATTCCATCATTGTTCGGGCATTGCTCTAAGAGTCCCCTGAATAATGGAGAGAGTGCTCTCTTTATATATAAATTTAATGGAAACTAGAAATAATGAGTTTATAAATAAACCCTCTTATGGATTTAATAAATCCATAGTGGCTACAACAATTTCCTAAATAATGAATAGTTTCCAGCTAACAATTAGCAATTAATGAATAACTCCAAGATCTTTTGCTAAAAATTAGCAAATAATAGATAAATTCCAAGATTTTTTGGTAACAATTAACAAATAATAAATAACTCCAAGATCTTTTGCTAACAATTAACAAATAATTAATCACTCCAATATATTTTTTCCAAGAATTCCAAGATTCATGGTTAGCCACTCAAATTAATATTTTTTTCATGGAATTACATAATTATCTCCATATCTTTAATTTGTTTGGATTAACATTATTGTTCCATGGAACCATAATTGTGACATAGAGTAGTAATGGCATGGCTCGTGGCTCTAATGGCTCATAGTTCCGGTGTTGGCTCGCGGTTATGATGGCTCAAGGTTCCAATTACAACATCGTTCTTTGGATGAGTTGTAGCGCAAAATAGTTCCCCAATGAGTTGAAACAAATGTTGTAAGGAGTTGTAGTGCAAAATAGTCCCCTGGAGAGTTGCAACGTAGAATAGTTCCATGGCGAGTTGCAACTACTGCTGTAAGGAGTTGCAAGTTGCAACGTAGAATAGTTCCCTGGTGAGTTACAACGTAGAATAGTTCCCTGGTGAGTTGCAACATTTGTGTTGCAACAACTATCGAGCCAGAGTTGCAACACTCCAGAGTTGCAAGGATTGTTGAGCTAGAGTTGCAACACTCCATAGTTGCAAGGATTGTCGAGCTAGAGTTTCAACACTCCATAGTTGCAACAATCAGTAGTAGAGATTTGTAGTAGTGGGAAACCAAAATACATCTTATGGTGATATCACAGTCTGCACAACAACCTATCTAGCACATCGTCTTTGCAAATTAAGTTAAAGATAAATGCAAGTATGTTATTTTTCCAATGTTTAATCATCAATTCATGTAAATTACTAAATAAATGTAATGGAAGCACATTAAGTCGAAATCCTGGACAATAATGGTTTGATACAATCATGTAAGCGAAAAGGGGTTAAAAGTAAGGAAAATATGGTATAAAAAGATGTCATTTATAGAGCCCATCACTAGCATCCCAAAGCAACCTAGGGATTCCCAGTATTGAGCTCTATCATAATAGGGTCCATACACATTGATTATTCTTAGGAAGCATTTCAATGATTTGTCTTCTACCTCTACCAAAATTCTGAAAGAGAAAGAATCTACACTCGAGGTAGTGAGGTTAGGATTCGAAGTGGTAAGGAGACCATCAGAGAGACTCGATGAGTCAATAGAAAATAAAGACAAACCTTTTAAAAAACTGCTAAAATATTTCTTTGCTTTAACCTCATTGCACATTGTTTCTTGCACCAAGATAACACCAGGCTTTGATATCACCACCAGTATTTTGAGGGCTTGAAGCTTAGGAGCACCCCCAAATCCTCTTGAATTAAAAGAGAGAACAATCATTTCCGAACCCCATCTTGGTATTTTCCTACTCTAAGGGCTTGATCTATGGTCAATTGTCTTCCACTCCTAATTTTCTTCAAGGCTTTGGATTGGGCGATTGATACAAAATATTTTCTTTATATTTGAACTCCATTTCCTTTGTCTAGGTCCAATCCTCTGCCTCTGCAAATCTCTTCTACTATCCTTACTTTAAAGTGAATAAGGTAATCATAGTTTACAAATTTTCTGGATGACATGGAGAAGGAGGTGGAGCCAAACTCCTTAATATATCCTATAGAGGGGGAGATGTCCGGAGACCCACCAGATCCAGAAGAGAGAATTCCTACCTTAACTGCTTTTGGATAATTAGAGAGGATCAAGGTTCGAACCAAACCATTTATCACACTAGGACATGATGAAACTTGGACTACCGAATTAGGAGGGGAGAGGGAATATGCTAAGAATATGAGACTCCTCCTATCCATATTTTCATTCACATAATTAACCAACGATTGAGACTTACTAGATATTGGGCTTGCTTTTGATTTATTTATTTATTGAAGAGACGTAAGAGGCGTTACCTTTAGACTGTGAGGTTGACCCAACTTCTCTAGCTGCTAACATCCCCTTGATGCCATCAGAGGATACTACTGACGATTTTTGTTTCCATATTCTTTGGAAAGGAGGGAAATGCACTGGAGCCCTGCGACATTCATCTTGAACATGACCTGCTTGGTGACAACCGTAGCATCTAAAGGGTACCCGCCAATAGTCTATTTTCTGAACCCACTTGAAATCACCCCATTCTAGCTCGATTTCATTTGTCATACCTTCTTTTAGGTCCACTGAGATTTGCACCCACACCCAACATCTATTCGCCTTCATCTCCCTTCGGGGTTCACTACTAAAAAATGATCTAATTTTATTTCCTATAGATTTAAACACTATTTCGTTCCAGAAAACTAGAGGAAGGTTGGGTAATGTGGCCCAAATTTTTGTTGGCATCTGGGACTCTCTCAGCGGGTTGAATGAGATAGCTCACTCCTTCAAAATCAACCTAGACGAGCCCCATCCCCATGCTCTACTAAATACCTCCTCCAGATCCTTTCTACAACTGAATTGAAAGATTATCCATCCTCTGTCCAGTGTGGGGCATATTGGGAAGTATCCAAGTAATTTCACCCAATTCTCCTCCAGCCATCCTTTAAGTTCCATTGGACTGACTACTTTCCCACTGAAATGTTTGATCGCTATTTTACCCAAGAGTTATGGGATGGCCCCAACATCGACATCATCTCCAAAGACCATTCAATTGCGTTCAGGCTTAACCTTCTAACAACATTGTTTTTTGGGTCTCCCTTCTCGTGCCTTCCATGGGGGATTCACTCAATGAAATTGTGACGTAGCACGTTCATTCGTGGGATGATAAAGAATACCCCTAATTTCACTAAATATTGAAAAAAAAAACCTAAAATCCTTTTGTTGACCCCCCTCACAATACATATGTACAATTTAAAAACTCCCTATTTTTACCATATATCCTAGGTATCCATTTTTTTCACGACATTTTTAATAGCCCTTTTTATTTCTATCCTTAGTACACAAACATGAAAAAACTCTTATATTCTTGCAAATCACAAATCACAAAGGTAATTAAAAATTAAGCAAACGAGGGGTGTGCCATCTAAGTTGATGTTAAAACTTAGATTGGAGTGAGATATCTTCATGAGTCACCCAACTCATTCAAATCAATGTGTTTCCTGACCCGGGGTGTGATAACTTGCATGCAACATTAATCAAGTAGTCCTTCTAAATACTCTGCACATCTCTCTCAAGCACCACCCAAGCGTAGATCATTGCATCTTGCAGATCACCTTTCCCTCTTCACATGTCTCATATCCTAAATCCTTTGTTGCATCACAAATACCAATTCTTCAGTTGGCTCTATCACAATTCATAATTTTGGGGAAACACAGTTTGGTTCCAATTCTGACTACTTTGCCCAGATATGTGGAATATATTACTACAAGTGAGGGGGTTAATACAACTTAAGTTGCTTGACATCCACTACATTACAGATGGCCAGTTGATGTGCTAAGTCCAAATTTTAAGGTGTTCAAACCCATTTTATGAGTGATGGTGTTTAAGGACCATACAAACCATACCAAACAAGCTTGATCTTGTGATGCTATTGATTTTTGAAGCACTAATTATCCAAGTGGAGCCAAATTCTCTCACCAACATGAATTTGTGGTTCAACTCAATGTTGGTCATGCAATGACTTGTACTTGCCCTATGTTTGTTGAAGGATGGACTCTGCTATGAACCTTGGTCAAGTTCTGCACAAAAGTAGAAACTTTATCTTGCTCCTTCCACTAGTAGAATATGAATAAAGTAGGGATAACAACTAAAATCTCTTAAGGAGCTAAAGGTTGGAAGCCAAAATAAACCTCAAATGGGGTGTGTCCTATAGATACATGAGTGGCTTTGTTGAAGTTGTGCTGCAATATATGCAACTATTGATCCTATAGATTGATTTGTTGATAATAGATGTAGAGGTCATGAACCAAGGCTCTGTTCAATACCTGATTTTTCCATCAATTTGCGTGCAATTTGTGCACAAAAAGCAACAAAGAACTAAAAGTAACAAATTCAAATTTCAATAAATGTGCATTGTGAGTACCTATAACAACAACCAATTAATCGCTTCAATTGATATCCAAGCATAAATAACAACCATACATATTTCAGACAAAATAAGCCTTAAGTATTTAAGTCCATATTTAACTTATTTATGTTACATTATTGAGGATGCGAACCATGTTCCCTCCAAATAAATCACATGTATAATGCAAACAAAACCAACATAGGCCTGCTGTGCATGCCAAATTAGCATGTACAACCGCCATAAGGATGTTTTGCATACCAAATTGGCATGCATACCAGGCCTATTGTTGTTGTGCATTCCAAATTGGCATGCACATCCGCCCAAGGCCTGTTGTGCATGCAAAATAGCCATAAGCCTAATGTGCATGCCAAATTGGCATGTACAACCGCCCAAGGCCTGTTGTGTATGCACAACAACCATAGGCCTACTGTGCATGCCAATTTGGCATGCACAACAGGCCTTGGGTAAATGGTATGGAAAATCATATGACCAAGGATTTTCATGGGTACTTTTGGATCACATCTCTAAGTTCTTATGGTTTTCTTTGGTACTATCCTTCCAGATGGTTGCAATTTTCTAAGAGGAAAATATTGGTTCAAATGAATGCTATAAGTAAACCCTTTTCCCATCATTAAAATACTGATATCAAGGGAACATGAATCCCCAACAATGTTGTTAATTCCTTTAACATTTTTAGCTTTTTTTAATTCCCCNCCCCCCCCCCCCCCCCCCCCAAGTTCCCCTCCCTAGAAGTGTTTGCAGGTACTGTTGCCTCATCTTATATCTTCACTCATAGACTTGCTTATTGGTTTGTTATTAGATGTAAGTTAAGATTCTTCTCTTTCTAAGTTTCTGGTGCTAGTCACATCTTGAGTTCAGTGTTTCTTTGACTATGATATTGATTGAGTCTTGAAAATAGGCTCATTCTATTTGTTAGATTGGATAATATATTCCTTGATCTGAGGTATTCCTTGTCACTTAACAACTTCTTGTTTCCAGATTCTCCATTGGCATGGTAGGAAGATCTTCCTGAATTACATATTCAAGGATCACCAGGTTCAAATTAGCTCCGTGCACTATATTCTTTGTGTGTTTCGGTATGTTGTGGGTCTCCTTGACTGCACCTATTCTCTTGTTCTAAAGACCATATAATTGTTATCAAATGTTTGGTATGAAAAACCCTCATCACATGGGCTACAAGAATTGGAATGAATATCAAATTTTGGCTAATATGATGCATTGAAAACACACAATATATAAATATAAAAAGCCAATAGAAAATTAAAAGTATTATAATTTCAAATTTAGAAAGAAACTAACTTAGGCCCAGTAACAGATAGCATCAAGAACTGTCAAAACTTATTTCCCTTTGAGATATAACTATGATGTGATGGAATGGTTCTTTGTATGTACATACATGTGTATAAGAATAACCACAATGCAATTTTTGAGTTTGAGGGGTTATGGTGGATGTACAGGGAGCTCTCTTTAAAGTATTTTTGATATAATAATATAAAAAAAGGCCTCGAAAATATTGTTAGTTGCAAATTGAACTTGACACTGAACTAGGAATGTAGCATAAGGAAGGAAATAACTTGTAACTGTAGATCTCTTCATCATTTTCCTTGGGAGTTTCATGCTTGGGTATAATATAGACAATTACAACCATAATGAAAATATATTTTGTAACATATCGATAAACTAAAAGCCAAATTTCCATTGCTAAGCTTGAAAGAAAACCATTAAAATTCTGCTGCGCAACTTCAATGGAGGAATATTTCCACAATATTGATAACATGTATTTACAATCTAATCTGAATCATGCTTCTAATGAATAAATCTGCTAACTCCATTTTAAATTTGTTATTTGAAAACATGATTACAATTTTGTCTTATATAATTCCTTATCTCCCATAGGAAATTTAATAAGCTTCCATGCAAAGACTATAACTCTGATGGGATAATCTGACGAGGTTCTCATTCAATAAAAGTTGTGATTGCCCAAAATCATTCATTTCTAAAAGACATGGTCCTCAAAAAATAGATATTTTACAGCTTGTAGGCTATGCTTAAGACTACAATGAGAAAGCTCTAAGTCTCATTGAAATCTGTAAACTTCCAAGTCCCCTTGACTAAAATCAACAGGTAAACAATCTGCCAAATAAGCACTTGACAAGTAATATCCGGGACCATGATCACTAACTTGTGAACAAACAAACCTATAGGTATTTGATCAATCCATGCACTTTGATTTCTCTAGATTCCATGACACACACATTCCTGTAGGGTCTTGTAATATGAAGCCCTATCTAGTTCATTACTTTTAGGGACATTATATTTCTTGATGCCCCCAATTCAATTATACATTTAAGCAACAACAAAACATTAATCAACAAAGTAACATACAAAGGTGAGTGGCTACCATTTCTTCCTCCCTGAGTCATGCCTTGGCACACCATGGGGTTGTCTTTGCCAACATTAGTTTCTTAAATACCCAAGAACTTATTAACTTCATCCTTTTGGGCTGGAATTTTCATTAGTTCCATAGAAGGTACCTTAATTTTCACTTTTGAAAATTCATTAGCTAAATCTAACCCCAATAATCCATCACCTTGCGTACCTTTTCTTCACTGTAATGGCTGATTTTTAACATGCCTTGGTGCTAGTTTTCTGCCTTTTTTGACCGGATTGCTAGTGCAAAGAAATGTGCTCCTTTCCACACTTTTTGATCCAAATATCTGCGGTGGAACCTTGTTTATTTCTTGTTTTGATTGCTAATTTATACAGTTGTAAGTCTTCGCCAATTTCTTCATGATAGTCATTATCTACAAAAGTATACTTCTATATCTTCAAACCCACACATTTTGTGGGATCCATTTGACATATGACTAGCTTATGTTTAAGAAGGAACGACATCCTTGAAGAGAAGCATAGCTTTTCTTAGGGAAGGATCTTTGCATACAAAACCTAGATTAACTCTGGACATTTCAATTGAATCAAGGTGAATATCTGGCATCAATCCATCAGTCAAATCTCATAGGAAAAAGACACCCATTGAGTTTCACATAAATGATAAATTCTTAAGGAAAAATATTTGAGACATGCAAATGTATGAAGTAGAAGATTAAGAGAAAGAAAAATAAGCTCCTTCATGCCATATTCTCACTGACAATGAAGCTCAAATTATGTACTTAGCAAGCATGAATTCATGTAGCATTCCAAACATGAACTCATGAAGCACGTACCGTGATAATATTATCCCACTCCAATTAATCCATCTATCAAGATGAAAAATGCAACATACTCTAGACAATCACGTAAGAAAAAAAATATTCAAAACATATGAATGCATATAAGTCACTATGGGGGACTAAAATATGAACTTATGAGTTACGTCATAGATAGTGTGGTTGAACCTTTTCCTGCGTTTGCTTCAAAAACTTAAGTTCCTCTGTCCCGTGTGTGCTTTTTCAAGGCTTTAATGTCCTCCTCAGACAATATAGAGTTCGGTTTTGGTGTTGCCTAAACGAAATTACCAAAACAAGAAACATGTTACTTCCCTTTCTAACTATATTGAAGGGCAGTAATTATGATCTCACTTTTATATTTAATAAACTAATATTCTAATATCTAAGAGGAAAGAAAAAATTCAAGACGAAGATCCAACAAAGACACCTACCTCTGAAAAAAGTGGAAGAATTGTAATACCTGGATGTCCACCTACAACAAGAACATCGACTTCTGCAAACAACATAGAAAGACATCAAAGACTAGAATAAAACTGAGAAATGTATCTAATGTTAAAAATAACATGATGTTGTTGGTAAGATCTTGCAACATATTGTGAATTGGGTCTAGCTCGAATGGTTGTGTGCAAAGAGTGTTATCCTCCCCACCCAGGTTCAATTCCTACAAGTGACATGTTGAGATGAGTATATTGTTGTAACGACCTTGAGCCATGTGTTGAGAAATCCTCAAGCTTCTACGGAATCCAACTTACCCTGGGTACCATCCTCGAAATGAAGGGAAGTGCCTGAAATGTTTCTCTTGGATGTGTATTTTAGGATTAAATTAAAAAAAAAATATATCTTGCAACATACTAAAAATATTTGAGACTAAATAAGCATAACAAACCAAGATTTTACTTACCCTCAACAAGAACTCCTGCTTTTGTAGCGTATAATGAATTTGCATGGAAAACATCAAGAGTAGTAACACCAAAAAGTTTATTTTCATTATAGGTCCCCGCCTTCTTAAAAATCTCAACAATGATTGGTACAATAGAATTTACATAGATGGCCAAGGATATTTTTTTATATAGATAGATAATAAACAGATATACCCACATATTCAATATAAGTATGCAAAAATGCTTGGCAGAAGCAAGTAGGAGCATGTCATATTGTCTTATACAAAAAAAAACACACCTTATATTATTTCTATGCCAATATACAAAATTCTTAATAAATTTCTCAAAATCCCCAAAGCTAACATCACTAACTACAAGAGGAAAAACAAGATTAATAGGGATTTAATGGTGACCGCCTAAGGCAACAAAATTGCTTTGGAATACCCAACCAATTCCTCTTAAGTTCATCCCAATGAGTATTTCCTTATCATAGACAAAAAAAGAGAGAGATGCAATTTGTCTAAATGAAGAGAGATTGTGATTCTGATAAACCAATAGAGCAAGTTGGATTACCCTTCTTTTGCCCGATCTTTATTGAAAGGTAGCATAAGTATAGAACCTATGGAAGAACCTTAAAAAAATCAATTAGAAGGGGAAGATAGGCCTCCCTCTCTTATTCCAAGGAGATTGATATATTTCATCAGGTGGAGGGAACAAACAATGGAGCTGTGAACTCAACAACATTGCTGGAGAGCATTCAGATTTTGAAAGAACAAGCTCTTCTTTGCAAATCCATGGAATTATCACCTGGCTACCAAGGCCATTCTGACTGGATATCAAAGAGGTGGTATTTTGAGGACCTGAAAATGTGACACTAATCTAGATTCTAGAGGTTTCACAATGGATTTTCAGACCAGTCAGATAGAGATTTTGTGGAGGACCATGTTCCTTGGGGGATTGGACTATTGATGACTCAGCTATAAACCGCTAGGATACTCCTTCAACCACCACATGTTTGAGAGATTTTTGACTGGACCGTATGTGTGAGATTTCTAACCTTACCCTTATGACTCTAAAATGCGTCAGTCTTTGGTGTCATCAACAACACCTTAGGAAAAGTGCAAAAAATTCTATAAGCCACAAAAAATGAAAAGATAGCTCATTGTGTTTAGATCCATGGAACCTAAACCTGGAACAATGATTACTTGCTTGTCTGTATCTAAAGTTTTAAAATCCTATAAATGGAAGCATACAATCAATTGTGAAAATATTCTCTTCAAATGTAGGCTCTGTTTTCCACATAGGCGCTTCACAAGGAGCTTCCCAAAAAAGGTGAACCAAGAGGTCCCAAAGCTAGCCAAACTAGATTAGAATACAACTGAAGCTAAAGAAAGTAAGGAGTAGGAAAACTTGGTTTTAAACAGATTCAGAAAGGGACTGAGTGGCCAAAATAAAAGTCCAATGTTACAAAATGGAGAAACTCAATGAGTTTGACCGAAATTCACAGGTCAAACCCTGTTTGGCACATAAAACATGCCAAGTTAAGTTGACAACAAGTTTGATCATTTGAATACTTACTTATCAGCCAAGTTTTTTAGGAACTTTCCCAAATGAAGTAATACGATTTCTATTTTGTGTTATCTGAATTTTACCAAGTCTGGGTCAAACTCTTACTCTCCGACGTCACTGAGTTTTTCTCCATGGCATGTTTTGTACACTGGATAAATCCCCTTTGAAACCTTGCAAACAAAATAAGGGGAAGAGAGTAAAAGAATGAATATAATGGTCCTTGTTCTCAAGGAAAATAAAAGGAACATGTAGTAAGAATTGCCCAAGAGTCATTTAAATAATCACACTAGCTAGTAGCCCCTAAAAATATGATTATTCGAGAGAATAAAAAGTATTAAGAACAAAATAAGACAAGAAATCACCATAAAAACCTAAAGAAACAAAAAAGATAAAACCAAAGCACAATAGAAGAAAGTGAATAAAATAATTCCTTGGCATACATAAAAAGCCAGTAGGAAAAAATAGATGTTACTTTAACTATATTGGACAGGGATAGATTATTACCAACTCTTCCAAATAAAACATGATAAAGAGGCACGAGAAATTGCAACCAAAATTTACGAGAACATGGACAAAATCATTAGAGTTTGGATGCCAAAACTGATTGCATTAGGAAGACTTCGTTAAAAGCAAGACTTGTAGATATTAGATAGATGAAAATGATATAACAATAAAATGAAAATGTAGTTGGATAAAGTGGCGTAGCCCGGACTGTGGGTGGCTAGGTACGTTATTGATTGGTATCCGAGCCACAGGTTGTAACGTACCTAGCCACCCATAGACCGGGCTACGCCACTTAATCCGACTGCAACACACCCAACCACCCGTAGGCGAGGCATGTTGTAGTCTAGGGACTTACTTCATAGAGACTTATCTCAATTCGAATAATTTCTAGTTAATTAAGAGACACGAAAACCACATGCAGAATAAAGATTCATGACACAACATAAACTAAGCCATGCACAACAATAACTAGCAAGCATGCATATTCTGAACATTGAATTCAAGGATAATAAATACAGAACAAAATAAATCATACAAAGGTAGATAACCATAACAAAGAGCACTTACCTTTTGTGAAATAAGACACCAACTAGATGGAGACCAAGGACATTCTACCCAACCATAGACACTGCTGCTCCAAGTCTTAACAACAGTGTCACCCCCGAGCCAGGGCTATGAATCCACAAGGATAGTTCCAGAGTGTCACTCGGCTTCCCAAACTAGTCAACACTCAAGCTCTCAGTAGATTCTCAACACCCACATCAATCCAAGTACACCAACTCTCTTCTACCTAGCCTGCACAACCCAAGAGTATGGATCCCCTTCTCTGCCACACAGTCCCTCAGGCTGTCCATCTCCTTCCATGGATCCAGTGCAACTGGTCTAGAATCTCCATGCTGAGACTCTCAGGACTTG
This sequence comes from Picea engelmannii, assembly GCA_009831015.1. NCBI lineage: Eukaryota > Viridiplantae > Streptophyta > Pinopsida > Pinales > Pinaceae > Picea > Picea engelmannii. The sequence continues at coordinate 311,532 of ML792730.1, read as the reverse complement.
CAGCTGTGAGAAAAAATGAGCACAAACCAAAGCATCTCAAATATGCAGGTCTTGATTCATGTCTGGAACACACCAACAGTCTCTATAACCAATAATAACATGGATTCTCTTCAACAATTCGTTTTCCTTTCCCAAGCTAAGACACGAATGAAGAAAGACGAGTGGGTGAAAGAATGAATGGAGTGAAATCCCAACAAAAGTTGTGAACAACAAGAAATTTGCTGAATGAGTGAAGCAACCAACAGAAGAATAAGAACGAGAACCCCCCAAACAAACTAAGGACAAGTTTATGTAATAATTGGAATTAAGGAACCACTTGGCCTCCCCCCCGAGAAGCTCATGTAACTGTTATTCTCCATTAAAACAATAATGGGTAAATAAAATATTAAAAAAAATACTTATCCCCTTAAGCCCTTCTGTCTTGTGGAATCATAGCCCCCTATAACTATTTTCCTTGTCTGTCTAGTAGCGAACGATGTGTTTTATATTAATAATGACCAAAACATTACATTTCCTAGGCACACTGGCCTCTTAACAATTGTTTAGGCACTTTGGCCTTTCGTAACTTAACAAAATACATTATTTAATATAGGGCTCAAAACCTGGGGTGTTACATACCGCCCCCCTTATTTTGGTACAATCCTCAGTGCATATACAAAACATAGATCAAAATCTCAAAATTTGTTCAAAAATATGTAGGTACTCTGCCCACATGGCATCTTCATGCTCCCAGGTAGCATCTTCAGGACCGTAGCAAGTTCATTGGACTTTTACCAACTCTATAACTCGATACCATAGCATTTTGACTTTTCTATCCAATATTCGTGTTGGCCGGACCTGCAAGTCTCCCTCTGTCTCTACCTGAATCAGATGCCAATCAATAACATAGTTAGTATCATGTACATAATTTTTTAGCAAAGAGACATGAAATGCATTATGCACATTCATGGAAGCAGGCAATGCAAACATGTCTGCAACTGGCCCTATTCTGTCTAATATCTCAAATGGACCACATAATCTAGCTGCCATCTTTGTACAACTACCCAACTTGAAAGAGCTCTTCTTGGGCTTCACTTTTAAAAGCACATGCTCCCCCACTTTAAATTCTCTAGTTGTCCTATTCTTATCTGCATAAACTTTATGTCTATCTTGCGCTGCCATTAAGTTCTTCTTAATCCTAACAATCTGGTCTTCCATATCCTTGAGCAATTATGACCCAAGTACCACTCTGTCTACTGGGTTGTCCCAACTCACTAGAGTATTGCATTTCCTTCCATACAACGCTTCAAATGGGCTCATTTTCAATGAAGCTTGATACCCATTATTATAGGCAAACTCAACCAAGTGCAAGTAATCTTCCCACTTAGATGGATTATCCATCACATACATTCTCAACATGTCTTCAATTACTCGGTTGACTCTCTCTGTCTACCCATCTAACTATGGATGGTATGCGGTGCTAAAGTTCAGATTTGTACCAAATCCTTTAAATAATCCCGTCCATAAATTTGAAGTAAACTTTGTGTCTCTGTCTGAGACAATTGTCTTAGGTATCTCATGCAACCTAGCAATCTCTTTCATGTAAATTTCTGCAATATTATCTGTTGTCTGAGTTGTTTTTACATGAACAAAATGAGCAACCTTTGTCAATTTATCAACCACTACCATGATCACATCATGTTGTCTTATTGTCTTGGGCAATTTTGTTATAAAGTAAATGGTTACCACTTCCCATTTCTTCTCTGGAATTGGTAAAGGTTGTAGCAAACCCGCTGGGTGCCTATGCTCAACCTTCACTCTCTAACATTCCATACATCTAGCGATGTAAACAACAACATCCTTTTCATTCCCGGCCAAAAGAATTGGCTTCTTACTACTGCAATTGTTTTCTGGTAATCGGAATGTACGACATATGGAACATTGTGCATTTCCTTTAATACCAAATTCCTAAGTTCTCCAGAACTAGGAACATAAATTCTATTTTTATGCATAAGTAATCCATCTTCCTTCATCTCATAATCTTTAATTTTCTGTTGTACATTTTCTTGCTGTAAGTTTTCCTTTACTTGTAGATAATACTGATCTGTAACAACAACATCTAAAACTCTACTCTTTAAATCTGACTGATGCATACTGACATCTGTAACATGCATGAGATGTATTCTTCTACTAAGTGCATCAACAACTTTATTTCCTTTTCCTTTGATATGCTTGATATCAAAGTCGTATTCACTTAAAAATTCCAGCCATCTTGTTTTCCTGGCATTCAAAGTTGGTTGTTCAAAAATATACTTCAGAACACTGTGGTCTTTTCTTAATTCAAATCTCTTTCCCATGAGATAATTACTCCACATCTTCAATGCGTGAACAATGGCAACAAGATCCAAGTCATGTGTGGCATAGTTCCTCTCATGTTCTTTATGCTTTCTAGACTCATAACCAATGACATGTCCATTTTGAGTGAGGAATTCACCAAGCCCTTCCTTGAATGCATTTGTACATACCACACAAATTTCATTTGGGTCAACAATATTTAAAACATGTGCACTAATAAGTAATTCCTTCAACAAATTAAAGTTTTCTTCACACTCAGAGGTCCATTCGAATTTAATTCCCTTCTTTTGCAAAGAAGTGATGGGATGATCAATCTTAGAGAACCCTGCTATAAATCTTATGTAGTAACCAACTGAGCCCATAAATATTTGACTTTTGAAACATTCCTGGGTGCTGGCCATCCTCTAATGGCTTCAATATTCTCTGGATCTAATGCTATACCTTTTTCTGAAATAATATGCCCCAAGTAATGGATCTTCTCTTGATAAAAATAACACTTACTAAGATTGGCATACAATTGATGTTCCCTCAACACTTGCAATACCAATCTTAGGTGATGTTCATGCTCTTCCTCTGAATTAGAATAGACAAGTATGTTGTCTAGGAATACTATGACAAACTTATCCAAGTAATTTATGAATATGTCATTCATTAAGCACATAAAGACAACTGGTGCATTGGACAATCCAAATGGCACCACTACAAATTCATAATGCCCATACCTGGTTCTAAAGGTTGTCTTATGGATTTCTTCTTCCTTGATTCTTACTTGATGGTACCCTGATCTCAAGTCTATCTTGGAAAATATCTTTTCCCCTCTTAGCTGATCAAAGAGGTCATCAATTCTGGGTAGTGGGTACTTGTTCTTCACAGTGGATTTATTCAGTTGTCGAAAGTCAATACATAGCCTCAAAGTTCCATCTTTCTTTCTGACAAAAAGTATTGGTGCTCCTCAAGGTGAAACACTTAGACATATGTACCCCTTCTTCAACAATTCTTCCAACTGCATTTGTAATTCTTTTAATTCAGGTGTGCTCATTCTGTAAGGTGTTTTTGATACTGGGGTAGCTACTGGCACTAAATCAATAGAAAAATCTATCTCCCTTTTTGGTGGAAACCTTGGTATTTCTTGGAATACATATTCAAATTCTTGTAGTATCGAAAAAATTCAAGGCTTGGCCCCTTTGTCTTTTTTGTCTCCTCCACATGGGCTGCATGTAATTGACATCCTTTACTAAAACACCTATTCAACTGTAAGGCTGAAATCTATCTTATAGATATGGGTCTTAGAACACCTTTCACAATGCTCTGTTTTCCTTCTTCATCAAGACATGTAAATGTCTTTGTTATGAGAATCTAGGACAACATGATGATTGTCCAACCAATCCATTCCAATTAGAATATCATAAGATCCTAATGGTATGATATATATATAAGCACTAGTATTCACACCATTAAGACTTATGGCACAACCTCTGACCATATCATGGATTCTCCTTTTGGTTCTAGTGGCTAGCTGAACCAAACTTGACTTTTCAAGCTTATTTTTCTCCAAATGTAGTCTATCCACTATTTTAGGATCAATGTAACAATGAATTGCTCCTGAATCAATTAAAATACCAATAGGATGATTAATGATCTTACCTTCCACCTTGATCATATTGGATTGGTACTCTGCTTGTCGATCATCTAAAGCTGCATAAATCCTTCCCATGTCTTCTACTATTGTAGCCTCTTGGATGTTGTGCATGGTATTCACTTTGTCCTTTCTGTGAGGGAAATCCTTGTGCATGTGATCTTCTTTGCATCCCCAACATTGGATTGGTGGTCTTCCTCTTTTCCCAAGGAGTCTTCTTTCTTGGATTCATCCTTAGCATACTGGTCTTGATGATTTTTATTAGGTTCATTTTTGTTGAAAGGAGGTTTGAATCCCTTCTTCCTCTGATCAGAATTATTCTTCTTCTTATCCTTCCAAGATCTTTGCATGGACTCTCTACCTTTTCCTTGCTCATACAGGTACTTATCTTCCTAATGGTCTCAGTCAAAGTATTGGGTTCATCATATTGAATCTTCTCTTTACAAAAGGATGGTAATCCACTTAAAAACCTCTATACTTTTATCTTCTCATCTTTTATAAAACCCACATACTTTAGCAGCCCCAAGAACTTCCTTTCATACTCTGCCATGGTTGCGCTTCCAAGCCGAAGTTCAAAGATCTCCTGCATTTTCTTGTCATAGAAGTGTTCCGAAAGGTACTCCTTCTGAAAATATTTCTTGAACTGCTTCCAAGTGAGCCTACTCTCTTCAACGCGCTCAACTTGCTTCAACTGATCCCACCATATAGGAACTTTCCCATGTAAATGGTAGGTGGAAATATTGGCTTCTAGGTTTGATGAGTATTTATGCAATTTAAAATACCTCTCGAGTCCAAGCAACCATGCCTCAACATCATCTTCCCTTTCTCTTTCACCATCAAAGGATGGTGGCTTAATCTTCCTCAACTCTCCTTGCAAACTGTCCAATTCATGTCTTCTTCTTTGGTGCCTAACATGAGACACCTCTAGACTAATTATGGAATATTTAGATGCATAAAAATTTCTTGCTGAGTAAGGAGGTGAGTGATGTCTATGAGTTCTTCTATCACTTCTTGAATAACCAACTCTTCTATGGTCATCTCTTCTTTCATGACATCTTCCCTCTTCTTCCTGCTTCGAGCCATTCTTTGTTTACCTATGCAAATTATTTAAGCTCTGCATCACTCAAGAATTTATTTGAACTTGTTCTCTCATCATCCTCTCATTGTCTGCCTTGTAACTCCACACTCCTATTTTCTGGCTTCTTACAGTCTCTATCAATGTTTCTTGCTCCCCTCTGCTCTTGTGTCCATTGGATTCTGTCTCTGCATTACCAACTCTAATATTATGACCATTGGCCTCCTTATCATGGCTGGAAGCTCCCTCTCCTTCTTCCATTTCTTGAATACGCATTCTGAACTGATATGTTTAAACCCCTTAATTATGCAAAATGTGCAAGTGACCATTTTGTTAGAATTATGCATATTATAAACAAAATTTGCCAAACAATGCTATAGGTCCTTTTTCTTCTCAATTCATGAAGAATATATATATATATATATATATATATTAGTCTACATCATATAACACTTCCATGTTATCCCTTAGCTGTTACCAAATTCAATTCTGCACATGCGCTTCCTTCAAACCACTTCCCCAGGTGACCATGGTTCGAAACCATAGGCTTAATTCTTCCTTAGAGCTTCGCTCCATGTTCTTCCACACAAGATCTTGCACGAACAACATAACTGAGGCCTATTACCTCCCCCAGCCTTTTTTTTACATTATCACGAGACCGGTGCTGGGACCAATTCCTCCAGACTTTGGTCTTCGACTGTTCTCCATTGTCAACTTCCAATTTTCCCTGGAGCTGCACTTCGCCGAAGTCTTCACTAACTCCACCAAAAAATATTGAACGATCGAGACTTGATCTCCCATTGAATGGACGATCCTGCCCCCATCTGGAGGCTTCAACAAAAATTGACGGTTGTGACTTAATCAAACGTTGAGATGGACGACTCTCTGCTAATTCGGAAATTCGGTGCTCTGAGGCTCCGAGACATTCAATTCCCGTGTCTCTCAATTCCCCCAGAGTGAAAATCCTCTGAAGTACTTACCCTGCTCCTCCTACTCCTCCTGCTTGATCCAATGGTTGAGAAAGGCCCCGAAGAGATCCTAGATCAATGGGCTGCGTGCCTTTTTGACTTTGGCTTCGACACTTTCCACTGATAGAAACTTGGAAACCCCAGGAGTCGCATACTCCCGGAGCTGACACGACACACTGACATCACCTAGGGTGAGATGGACCCGTGATACGTGTGCCACGTGTCACTAAAAATGGACATATTGGGGTCTAAAAGGTGTTGAATCCAGGTGACACATGTCCCTACATAGCCCCCTACCACGTGGTAGAAGCCACATCATCAATCAAATATGAGACTCCGGAGCTCCAGGCTTCGGAATTTTCCCAACTTCAACACACACTACCTCCTAGATAGCCGAACGCCAAACTGAAATCGATGACTCACACTCCTCCCACAACTAATGAATGTGATTAACTCCGGGCTTTGGGCTTCAGGGATACTCACTCCAGACGATCCCCACACTCCCAAACTACTGAACGACGAAGTGGCAAGGTTACGAAGCTCCAAAACTTCTCTATCCTTCCACCCTTGCTAGATACGATGGTCGACATACTTCCGAAGTCCTTATCTCGATCTAATGGTTGACGAGACTTCGACACTCTGGGACTTTGGGTTATAGTAGTTCATCAAAGTTTAAAACTCTCGTAGTGAAAAATCCCGAAGTGGTCAATGCCGACTGACCATGATCAACATTGGAGATCCCTCCATGCCTCTCATCAGATTGAATGACTGATAAGGTTTCGTGACTCTGGCCTTTGGCAGTTCAGGCTTTGCCTACCTACCAAGATCCTCGAAGTGGTGAAGTTATGAAGTTCTTCCTTTCCTGCTTGGCTTCGATTGACAACTGATGATTGATCAACCAGATTCGACGATTGGGACTTAATTCTTACCCAACCTCCTATTCGCCTCCCTCGGATGACCCCTGATCACCTTCCTCCCATTTTGACGGGACGGTCCAGATATCTCTCGATCCCACGATGGTGATCGCTCTCAAATTCAAAAGGAATGGTCACGACTGCATGATCTTTTACAAAGATATCTAATGTTCTGGCTACCACACGATCTCTGCAATGCCATTTCTCCTTATCTTTTCGATTCATGGTGTACTTGGTCTTAACCATAATATCCTGTCTAATAGATCTGGCCCGTTCTGGACCAGTGTTTTAAACTGTGGCTCTGATACCAATCTGTAACATACCCAACCACCCACAGGCTGGGCTACACCACTTAATCTGACTGCAACACACCCAACCACCCGCAGGAGAGGCATGTTGCAGTCCAGGGACTCACTTCATAGAGACTTATCTCAATTCGAATAATTTCTAGTTAATTAAGAGACATGAAAACCACAAGAGAAATAAATATTCATGCCACAACATAAACTAAGACATGCACAACAATAACCAACAAGCATGCATATTCTGAACATTAAATTCAAGGATAATAAATACACAACATAATAAATCATACACGGGTAGATAACCATAACATAAAGCACTTATCTTTTCTGAAACAAGACACCAATTGGCTGTAGACCAAGGATGTTCCACCCAACCGTAGACACTGCTGCTCCAAGTCTCAACAACAGTGTCACCCCTGAGCCAGGGCTATGAATCCACAAGGAAGGTTTTAGAGTGTCACTCGACTTCCCAAACCAGTCAACACTCAAGCTCTCACAAGATTCTCAGCACCCACAACAATCCAAGTACACCATCTCTCTTCTACCCAGCCTGCACAACCCAAGAGAATGGATCCCCTTCTTTGCCACACAGTCCCTCAGGCTGTCCATCTTCTTCTAGGGCTCCTGTGTAGCTGGTCCAAAATCTCCATGCTAGGACTCTCAGGACTCGGGGCTATGAGAAAAATTGAGCACATACCAAAGCATCTCAGATATGCAGGTCTTGATTCATGGCTAGAATACACTAGTAGTCTCTACAACCAACAATACCATGGTTTCTCTTCAACAATTCGTTTTCCTTTCCCAAGCCACGACACTAATGAGGAAAGATGAGTGGGTGAAAGAATGAATGGAGTGAAATCCCAATGAAAGGTGTGAGAAACACACAATTGGGTGAATGAGTGAATGAGTGAAGCAACCAACAAAAGAACAATAACGAGAATCCCCGAGACATACTAAGGATGTTTTTATGTAATTCTTGGAATTAAGGAACCACTTGCCCTTCCCCCCAAGAAGCTCATGTAACTGTTATTCTCCATTAAAACAATAATGGGTAAATAAAATATAAAAAAAGTACTTATCCCCTTAAGCCCCGCTGTCTTGTGGAATCATATCCCCCTATAACTCTTGTCTTTGTCCGTCTAGTAGCCAACAATGTGTTTTATATTAATAATGATCAAAACATTACATTTCCTAGGCGCACTGGCCTCTTAATAATTGTTTGGGTACTTTGGCCTTTCATAACTTAGCAAAATACATTATTTAATACAAGGCTCAAAACCTAGGGTGTTACACTCGTTTTGAAGGAAAATAAAAGGAACATGTAGTCATGATCCTTGGTCATGATCCTTCTCATTTATTGAATTGGTCGATGATTTGTTTGAGGTTGTGTTAAATTTTCTCACAATCGACTAAAACTTTCATCCTTTGGCTCTATTATTGACTCATCATTTTATTCCATCTCCATGTTCATTTGATTCCACATCTCTCCCTTACATACCCAAGATCTTCTGTCATCAGCCCAGTTTTAAATCATTTTCAGCAGTTCTTGATGAAGATCTCAACAGGAGGCACTCTTCTGAGGAAGGAATTGCAGGATGCCACGTACCTTGAGGCACACCCTGAGGCCTACGAGTTTTTTAACAATGTTGGATGTTATAGGTTTTGCCAGAAGCTCCAGGGGTACCATCAGGGTGTCATAGAGGTATTTGCCAATTTTTTTGATGGATTCAAAGTTCAACTTGGGCCTGTTGTGATGCAGATTGATGAAGCAAGTATAACAACATCCAAAAAGATTCTTGGTGAAGGATAAAGGTGGTTTAATACCACCTCATAAAGGAAATTGATTTCAGATCATTTCTTAAAGAAGAACATCAAAATATGAAATGGAAAAAGGATATTCCCAGAAGCTACTTGGAGGAGAAATGGAAAATATTGCTAAAGATTATTCAGGTTTACATCACTTGTGAGGGGAGATATGGAAGGACCATGCTTTACCATTTCAGACTGCTCCTTCATTTCACTGGTAAGAAACCTATGAATATGCCTTTTTATCTTCTTAAGAGCCTTACCAAGATGGCTTCCAAAGTTCAACCCAAACCTCAAAATGCTAACAACAATCTATTTCATCATGGGCTGATCAAACTGATAGTGTTGGAGGATCTCAGTAGAAGGAATAAAACTTGGGATTATATTTTGTTTTGGGGAGAATTTGGACAAGAAGTTCAACCGAAGAAAATAGGAAATCCCTCACAACAATTAACTTCTCCAAAAACCAGTAAAACAAAGAGGAGAGCACTGCCACCTGTAGAAACTGCCACATAGGTTTCCCCATCAAAATCAAAGAAAACAAAAAGGAAAATAGAATTTGGGAAAAATACAGATGATCAAGGGAAATCTATAGTAAAAAATGTCCTAAATCTGCCATATTCAGATTCAGATTTAGAGCCATTAGCTGCAAAAATGGAAACTCCATAAGAGAGAACACCTGAAACATCATAAAAAAAAATGGTTAGTAAAAAACCTAAGGTTCAGAAACTGAAAGAAGAACTGGCTGAGTTAAAGGTATTAGAAAGACATCTCAAAACATAGAATGAGACTCTTAGAAAGTAATCACTCCAAGTGGGTTCTGCATTGGATCAATTGGCCATTAAATATGAGAATGTAAAGCACAAGAATAAGAAGCTCTTCAAACGGAAAAGCAGACTGCAGAACATGAACAAGGTTTTGAGGTTCAAGCTTGTCCACAAAAAGCTAAAACCTAAAGCTCACCTCAGTCTTGATACTCTAGCTGAAGCTTCCCTTGATTTCAAATGAAGTGATTATAATAGATGAAGCAGGGTTAATGATCGAACTCAACCATTTTTTATCAGTTCGGGAGCAGTTACAGGTTTCTCCAGCTAAAATCGGTTTCGAATTCCATAATTAGCTACCAAAAATCATTCCTAGAAAATCGACAACTAAATACGCTTTGTTTTGACCTCGTTAGCTGCTGAAAGTTTTGTTATGAATAGAAAGCACATAAATATCCTCGGATCAAGGAAAATGGATTCCTCAATGTGCTTGAAGGCTTCCAGAATGATTTTTCAGTTACAATACATCCTCAAGATGCTGGTGTTAGGCTAATATCAGATTAGTTTTGGTTTATTAAGAATGTCAAAGCATAGCCTTTTTCTTGGGATTTTGTTGAATTTTCCCTAGTTTTAGGATAGTAGTCAGCAGGAAGTTATTTCGATTTTTACCCTTTCAGTGGTAAAAATCAAATATATTGTAATGAACTCAAGATATATCGTATGATTTTTAAAGGAGATCAAATCTCTATTTTGGGTAAGACCATTAATTAGGTATTTTCATAAATATCTAAAAACAGTTAAGGAAGGGATCTGATTCCCTACTCTATAGGATCTGAATGTAATGGGATATTATAAAAGATAGAATGCAATATAGAATAAGGATTGGACCTGAAGGGAAGGATGGTATGGAAAGATTATCTATTGTAAATATTTTGAGGAGGTTGTAAGCGATCCTTTTTTATGAATACAAAGAGATTATGTTTCATGATTTATACAAACTAAACATCAGGGTTGGACAAAGAGATAGAGATGAGGAAAAAGTTGCCAGGTATATCAACGACCTGAGATATGAAATCTAGGATGAAATAAGCATGATGACAGTAAAGAAAATAGAGGATTATTATCAGATTGCGTTGAAAGTAGAAGAGAAGTTGGCCAGAAAGCAGAGTTAACAAACCATTGGCAACAATTTAAACATAGGCAAGGGAATTTCCCATGACAAGGCACATAATCCCAAAGGTGAGACTAAGAAACCACATAGTCACTCTGAGAGAGGAGGAAGTTCCCGAGGGAGACAAAGGGGTGGTAGAAATTATTTTCCTCGAGGAAGAGGAAGAGGTAGAGGAGGAGAAGTGAGGTGTTATGCATGTGGAAAGACGTGACACATGTCTTGGGAATGTCCTGAGAGAAAGAAAGAAGGAGGTGAAGCTCACATTTCAGAAGTGAAGAAGCGATATGTTGAAGCAAAAGGCACAGAAGATGGGATATATTTGATGATGAAGAAGGTTCTCTTAAAACCAGAGCCAGAAGTTGAAAAGTCATTGCAGAGGAACAGTTTGTTCAGGATAGCTTGAAAGACTAAAGATAGAGTATGCAAGGTGATAGTTGACAGTGGGAGCATTGATAATTAAGTATCCACAAAGATGGTGGATAAATTGGAGCTGGAGACGACTACACATTCAAGTCCATATAAAGTCTCATGGCTGCAGAAAGGTCATCAGGTAACGGTAACTAAACAATTCCTTGTTGAATTTAAAATAGGAGGATATAGAGATGAGATTCTGTGTGATGTGATTCCCATGGATGTATTTCATGTTTTGTTGGTAAGACCATGGCAGTATGACATGAATGTCATTCATAATGGGAGAAAGAATACTTATACTTTTGAGAATAATGGTAGGACACACATGTTGCTGCTAATTGAGGAGAAGAAAGTGAAGGAAGAAGCCAACATGAGTATACTTCTCATTAGTGGGAAGGAACTCCTGAGTGAAGTAAATAAAGAGCATGAGATGTAGTTTGTTGTAGTGAGGAAGCTAAAAGTTATCCTTACGAGTACTTCTATGGAGGATTTTCTTGAAGAAGTTCAAGAACTGTTGGAGAATTTTTTTGATATAGTAATGGATGAGTTTTCGAGCTCATTGACACCTATCAGAAGTATTATTTATCACATTGAATTGATACCAGGAGCGAGTCCGATGAACAAAGAAATGTACATATTGACACCTCAAGAGAATGAGGAGGTAAAGAGACAAGTTCAGGATTTATTAGACAAGGGTTTGGTTAGATAGAGCTTGATTCCATGCAAAGTACCTACTATATTGAGTCTGAAGAAGGATGGAGGATGGAGAATGTGTACAGACTCAAGAGCCATAAACAAGATCACCATTAGGTACAAATTTCCATTTCCAAGGATGGATGACTTAATGGATTTATTAATTGGAGCGAACTATTTTTCAAAGATAGATTTGAAAAGTGGATATCACTAGATAAAGATGAGAGAAGGTGATGGGTGGAAAAAATCCTTCAATACGAATGAGGGATTGCATGAATGTCTTGTTATGTCGTTTGACTTAACAAATGCCCCAAGTAATTTTATAAGGTTGATGAATGAAGTATTGAAATATTTTATTGGTAAGTTTGTGATCATATATCTGGATGATATACTAGTCTTCAGTAAAACTGAAGAAGAGCATTTGAGGCACTTAACAATAGTGATGAGGAGGTTGTAGCAGGAGAATATGCTGATCAATTTAAATAAATCTTCTTTTATGAAGACATAACTCATTTATTTGGGTTTTGTGATCTCTTCGAATGAATTGAATATGGATCCCAAAAAGGTGAAAGCAATCAGAGAATGACCGTCACCAAGAAGTACATTTGAGGTGAGAAGCTTCCATGGATTAACACGTTTCTATCAGAAGTTCATTAGAAATTTTAGTGAGATTGGTGCACAGATGATGGATACAGTGAATAAAAGACATAATTATTTCAAATGGATAGAAGAGGCTGAGAAAAGATTCAATATATTGAAGGACAAGATAACATAACAACCGATTATGGTCTTTCCATATTTTAGGAAGACATTTCAAGTGAGATGTTATGAGAGTGGAGTTGCAATTGGAGCGGTCTTGAGCCAATATAATAGGCTTGTTGAATATTTCAGTAAGACGTTGAATGATACTAAGAGAAAGTAATCCACATATGATAAAGAGTTTTACGCCATAATTCAAGCCTTGAAGAAATGGAGGAACTATCTTGTTCCAAAAGAGTTTGTTTTGTATAGCGATAATTAGGCTTTACAATTCATAACCAGACATGAGAAGTTAAACCAGAGACATGATGACTGGATAAAATTTATGCAAAATTTCACTTTTGTCATTAAACACATTTCTGGTAATGCTAACAAGGTTGTTGATGCATTGAGAAGGAGATGTTTGATTCTACAAGAATTTCAAGTGAAAACCTTGGGGTTTGAAAACCTTAAGAAAATCTATTGTGATGATCCAAATTTTAAGGAAGCATATGAAGCATGTGTGAATCATGTACTCAGAGACAGAAGCCAGTGGGTCGAGTACCTGATTCAAGATGGGCTACTTTTTAAAGGGTTCCAATTTTTCATACCAAAGTGCTCGATGAGAGAGAATTTGTTGAAGGAAAAGCATAATGGAGGTCTAGCCATACATTTCGGCCATGAAAAAATGTTTGCACAACTAAACAGTTCGTACTATTGGCCAGGTATGAGAGAAGAAGTGAGGAAGTTTGTGAACAAATGTAAGATTTTCTAGTATGCTAAGGGAAAGAGACAAAATACTCAGTTGTATCAACCATTTCCTATTCCAGAGAGGCCTTGGGATGCAATAAGGATGGATTTCATATTGGGATTGGCAAGGACACAAAGAGGAAGTAATTCTATATTTGTGGTAGTTGACAGTTTTTCAAAGATGGCACACTTTATCCCATGCCATAATACCAGTGATGCAACGCACATTGCTAACTTGTTTTTCAAGGAAGTTGTGAGACTTCATGGATTGCCTAGGAGTATTGTCTCAGACAGGGATACCAAATTTGTTGGTCATTTCTGGAGGACATTGTGGAAGAAGATGGGAACAAAAATATCTATTTTTTCATATTACGCTAAAAAAGATGGACAGACTCATGTGGTGAACCGTAGTTGAGGATATTTTCTTAGAAGTTTGGTCACTGAACATCATAGTTAGTGGGATCATATTCTAGCACAAGCGGAGTTTTCATACAAGAATCAGTGAACAAAAGTACCAGAAAGAGTCCATTTCAGATAGTGTATGGAATGAAGCTGAGGGGAGTGTCAAATTTAAGAGATCTAGAGCATAGTGAGTTCAGGAGCGCTGGAGATGAAGACTTCATTGCAGAAATGCAGGAGCTTCATAATCAGATCAAAGAGTAGTTGTAGAGGAGCATTAGTGAATATAAATGTAGAGCTGATCAACATAGGAGGAAACTTCAATTTTAATTTGGAGATCAAGTTCTAGAACATCTCAGGAAGGAGAGGCTCCCAAGAGGAACATATAATAAAATAAAGTTGAAGAAGATATGACCGTGAAAAACCCTAAGAAAATTTGGTGAGAATGCTTATGAGATAGAACTACCAAAATATGTGGGTATATCACCCATATTCAACATTCCAGACCTGTATCCTTACATGGAATATGAAACCATAGGATCAAAAGATCAGAAAGAGATTCAGTGGGAAAAGAAAATGCCTGTAGCAGAGAAGCCTCAGATGGAGAAAATCGTAGATCGACGAATTGGTAAGAAGACCAGAAGGAAAACATATTTTGAGTATTTGGTAAAATGGAAAGGACACCCAATAGAAGATGCCAGTTGGGTAAATGAAGTGGATATCCAGAAGCATGGAAAGTCAGTGCAGGAGCTCATGGACAAGAGTCCATCAATTTTTCATCGAGAGGAGTATGATGCAGGAGCATCGCCAACAAAGCGTGAGTGGAGGACAACTCAACGCCTAGTGCACATTTTGAAGTGAATTTTAAAATTCAAAGTGGTATATCATGTAAATATTTTGAGGGGATTGTAATTAAATAACATGTTTAATGTTTTGGATCTGGATGATCGCATGAGATCATTGGAGAATGTATTTTCTTTTAATGAATCCGTGTGCAATACAGATTTGATGTGTTTGATCTTATCTTTCTGTCACAAATATTTATTGTAATAAATCCCAAGTAGTTGAAAGATTTTAATTTGATAGGATATCTCTAGAGTAGTTGGAGGGAAAGGCTTGAAAGGCCCTTCTTGTATAAATCTTTGTATTGTTTCCCAGAAGAGGCTATTGAAACCGTTGTTGAGAGGCTATTGAATCTCTTGTATAGGTTGTTGATAGTTGTTGTAGAAATTGTTGAATCTTATCATAGTGTATAAACACATGCACATTTTCAGTTGAATGAATATAATAGAGGAGCATTGTCCCAATGTCTTGTGTTGTTGTGTCTATCTGAATGAATGAATGGTAGACTTTCTGTTTATTTGCAATTCTTTGTTATTTCATGTTATTGTGTTTATGAATGCATTTACATGGTTGAATGTATGAATCTGTGAAAATTTAAATAAGTTTCAGTTGTTTCTCTTCTACAAGCAAGTGTTAGTGTGCATAGTGTCCGCAAGGAGTGCGTTGACAGAGTCTATTTCGACTCATAAGATCAGAAGAGATAACGTGAAACTTATGAGTGCGAAAAATGCATAGCGTTCACAAGATGTGCGTGAGAGAGTTTGTAGTGACTCAGAAATTTTAGCATAGATAGTTTAGAGTGCGGGTAGGAGGAACCTCGCTCAATTTTGTATTGTTCAGAACGAAAAATAGAGCATTGTTATAGAAAGATTTTCCTCACCCTATGTAATATTGCATAGAGGGCCTTTTCCCATTTCCCTATGTAGACTTTTCATCCCTTTTTGAAAAAGTCCAGAGATGAAAAATACGTTTTTTCCACATGTACACCTTGCCTACTATACAACATGCATATATGCAGGTTGCACCACTACAACCCGCGTACATCAGGATTTGTGCCCAAAAATGAAAAATGGTGTCAGGTTTCCATGTCAAGACAGGAGATCTATGATCCTTGGCCTTCCATATACTGGAAACGTTTCGACTCGGCCCTTCAGTTCCATTTGAAGGCTATAAATGGGTTAATTCCAAGCTATGGAAAAGAGGAGAAACAATTCAAACTTGAGAGAAAAGTTACTCTGGAGAAATTATTTATTTCATATTGAGTCTACATCCCTTTGTGCTTTAATTCTGAACACAATGTTCAGTCCCCAAGTTCTTCCCTTATTGATTGAGAACTCTATTGTCTCTCTTCTTTGAGATCTCCTTTGGTGGAGGATTGAAGTGGTGGAGGCCCAGCTAGAAGGAACTTAGTTTCTCGGTTCCGAACTGTGCCGACACGGAAGTCTATAACATTTTCACTTCTGTTGATCATATATTAATAGAAATACTCTTTTCACGTCCAATTGATATCATGAAAATATGTGAATTATTATTCCATGGGAATATTTGTTATGTATATTAATGGATTATGCTAT
>ML792730.1:282869-295051 GCA_009831015.1 Picea engelmannii | reverse complement strand
CCCTGGAGCTGCACTTCGCCGAAGTCTTCACTAACTCCACCAAAAAATATTGAACGATCGAGACTTGATCTCCCATTGAATGGACGATCCTGCCCCCATCTGGAGGCTTCAACAAAAATTGACGGTTGTGACTTAATCAAACGTTGAGATGGACGACTCTCTGCTAATTCGGAAATTCGGTGCTCTGAGGCTCCGAGACATTCAATTCCCGTGTCTCTCAATTCCCCCAGAGTGAAAATCCTCTGAAGTACTTACCCTGCTCCTCCTACTCCTCCTGCTTGATCCAATGGTTGAGAAAGGCCCCGAAGAGATCCTAGATCAATGGGCTGCGTGCCTTTTTGACTTTGGCTTCGACACTTTCCACTGATAGAAACTTGGAAACCCCAGGAGTCGCATACTCCCGGAGCTGACACGACACACTGACATCACCTAGGGTGAGATGGACCCGTGATACGTGTGCCACGTGTCACTAAAAATGGACATATTGGGGTCTAAAAGGTGTTGAATCCAGGTGACACATGTCCCTACATAGCCCCCTACCACGTGGTAGAAGCCACATCATCAATCAAATATGAGACTCCGGAGCTCCAGGCTTCGGAATTTTCCCAACTTCAACACACACTACCTCCTAGATAGCCGAACGCCAAACTGAAATCGATGACTCACACTCCTCCCACAACTAATGAATGTGATTAACTCCGGGCTTTGGGCTTCAGGGATACTCACTCCAGACGATCCCCACACTCCCAAACTACTGAACGACGAAGTGGCAAGGTTACGAAGCTCCAAAACTTCTCTATCCTTCCACCCTTGCTAGATACGATGGTCGACATACTTCCGAAGTCCTTATCTCGATCTAATGGTTGACGAGACTTCGACACTCTGGGACTTTGGGTTATAGTAGTTCATCAAAGTTTAAAACTCTCGTAGTGAAAAATCCCGAAGTGGTCAATGCCGACTGACCATGATCAACATTGGAGATCCCTCCATGCCTCTCATCAGATTGAATGACTGATAAGGTTTCGTGACTCTGGCCTTTGGCAGTTCAGGCTTTGCCTACCTACCAAGATCCTCGAAGTGGTGAAGTTATGAAGTTCTTCCTTTCCTGCTTGGCTTCGATTGACAACTGATGATTGATCAACCAGATTCGACGATTGGGACTTAATTCTTACCCAACCTCCTATTCGCCTCCCTCGGATGACCCCTGATCACCTTCCTCCCATTTTGACGGGACGGTCCAGATATCTCTCGATCCCACGATGGTGATCGCTCTCAAATTCAAAAGGAATGGTCACGACTGCATGATCTTTTACAAAGATATCTAATGTTCTGGCTACCACACGATCTCTGCAATGCCATTTCTCCTTATCTTTTCGATTCATGGTGTACTTGGTCTTAACCATAATATCCTGTCTAATAGATCTGGCCCGTTCTGGACCAGTGTTTTAAACTGTGGCTCTGATACCAATCTGTAACATACCCAACCACCCACAGGCTGGGCTACACCACTTAATCTGACTGCAACACACCCAACCACCCGCAGGAGAGGCATGTTGCAGTCCAGGGACTCACTTCATAGAGACTTATCTCAATTCGAATAATTTCTAGTTAATTAAGAGACATGAAAACCACAAGAGAAATAAATATTCATGCCACAACATAAACTAAGACATGCACAACAATAACCAACAAGCATGCATATTCTGAACATTAAATTCAAGGATAATAAATACACAACATAATAAATCATACACGGGTAGATAACCATAACATAAAGCACTTATCTTTTCTGAAACAAGACACCAATTGGCTGTAGACCAAGGATGTTCCACCCAACCGTAGACACTGCTGCTCCAAGTCTCAACAACAGTGTCACCCCTGAGCCAGGGCTATGAATCCACAAGGAAGGTTTTAGAGTGTCA
The DNA here is from genome assembly GCA_009831015.1 of Picea engelmannii. NCBI lineage: Eukaryota > Viridiplantae > Streptophyta > Pinopsida > Pinales > Pinaceae > Picea > Picea engelmannii. Next base: position 293,129 of record ML792730.1, on the reverse strand, counting down.
CTCGACTTCCCAAACCAGTCAACACTCAAGCTCTCACAAGATTCTCAGCACCCACAACAATCCAAGTACACCATCTCTCTTCTACCCAGCCTGCACAACCCAAGAGAATGGATCCCCTTCTTTGCCACACAGTCCCTCAGGCTGTCCATCTTCTTCTAGGGCTCCTGTGTAGCTGGTCCAAAATCTCCATGCTAGGACTCTCAGGACTCGGGGCTATGAGAAAAATTGAGCACATACCAAAGCATCTCAGATATGCAGGTCTTGATTCATGGCTAGAATACACTAGTAGTCTCTACAACCAACAATACCATGGTTTCTCTTCAACAATTCGTTTTCCTTTCCCAAGCCACGACACTAATGAGGAAAGATGAGTGGGTGAAAGAATGAATGGAGTGAAATCCCAATGAAAGGTGTGAGAAACACACAATTGGGTGAATGAGTGAATGAGTGAAGCAACCAACAAAAGAACAATAACGAGAATCCCCGAGACATACTAAGGATGTTTTTATGTAATTCTTGGAATTAAGGAACCACTTGCCCTTCCCCCCAAGAAGCTCATGTAACTGTTATTCTCCATTAAAACAATAATGGGTAAATAAAATATAAAAAAAGTACTTATCCCCTTAAGCCCCGCTGTCTTGTGGAATCATATCCCCCTATAACTCTTGTCTTTGTCCGTCTAGTAGCCAACAATGTGTTTTATATTAATAATGATCAAAACATTACATTTCCTAGGCGCACTGGCCTCTTAATAATTGTTTGGGTACTTTGGCCTTTCATAACTTAGCAAAATACATTATTTAATACAAGGCTCAAAACCTAGGGTGTTACACTCGTTTTGAAGGAAAATAAAAGGAACATGTAGTCATGATCCTTGGTCATGATCCTTCTCATTTATTGAATTGGTCGATGATTTGTTTGAGGTTGTGTTAAATTTTCTCACAATCGACTAAAACTTTCATCCTTTGGCTCTATTATTGACTCATCATTTTATTCCATCTCCATGTTCATTTGATTCCACATCTCTCCCTTACATACCCAAGATCTTCTGTCATCAGCCCAGTTTTAAATCATTTTCAGCAGTTCTTGATGAAGATCTCAACAGGAGGCACTCTTCTGAGGAAGGAATTGCAGGATGCCACGTACCTTGAGGCACACCCTGAGGCCTACGAGTTTTTTAACAATGTTGGATGTTATAGGTTTTGCCAGAAGCTCCAGGGGTACCATCAGGGTGTCATAGAGGTATTTGCCAATTTTTTTGATGGATTCAAAGTTCAACTTGGGCCTGTTGTGATGCAGATTGATGAAGCAAGTATAACAACATCCAAAAAGATTCTTGGTGAAGGATAAAGGTGGTTTAATACCACCTCATAAAGGAAATTGATTTCAGATCATTTCTTAAAGAAGAACATCAAAATATGAAATGGAAAAAGGATATTCCCAGAAGCTACTTGGAGGAGAAATGGAAAATATTGCTAAAGATTATTCAGGTTTACATCACTTGTGAGGGGAGATATGGAAGGACCATGCTTTACCATTTCAGACTGCTCCTTCATTTCACTGGTAAGAAACCTATGAATATGCCTTTTTATCTTCTTAAGAGCCTTACCAAGATGGCTTCCAAAGTTCAACCCAAACCTCAAAATGCTAACAACAATCTATTTCATCATGGGCTGATCAAACTGATAGTGTTGGAGGATCTCAGTAGAAGGAATAAAACTTGGGATTATATTTTGTTTTGGGGAGAATTTGGACAAGAAGTTCAACCGAAGAAAATAGGAAATCCCTCACAACAATTAACTTCTCCAAAAACCAGTAAAACAAAGAGGAGAGCACTGCCACCTGTAGAAACTGCCACATAGGTTTCCCCATCAAAATCAAAGAAAACAAAAAGGAAAATAGAATTTGGGAAAAATACAGATGATCAAGGGAAATCTATAGTAAAAAATGTCCTAAATCTGCCATATTCAGATTCAGATTTAGAGCCATTAGCTGCAAAAATGGAAACTCCATAAGAGAGAACACCTGAAACATCATAAAAAAAAATGGTTAGTAAAAAACCTAAGGTTCAGAAACTGAAAGAAGAACTGGCTGAGTTAAAGGTATTAGAAAGACATCTCAAAACATAGAATGAGACTCTTAGAAAGTAATCACTCCAAGTGGGTTCTGCATTGGATCAATTGGCCATTAAATATGAGAATGTAAAGCACAAGAATAAGAAGCTCTTCAAACGGAAAAGCAGACTGCAGAACATGAACAAGGTTTTGAGGTTCAAGCTTGTCCACAAAAAGCTAAAACCTAAAGCTCACCTCAGTCTTGATACTCTAGCTGAAGCTTCCCTTGATTTCAAATGAAGTGATTATAATAGATGAAGCAGGGTTAATGATCGAACTCAACCATTTTTTATCAGTTCGGGAGCAGTTACAGGTTTCTCCAGCTAAAATCGGTTTCGAATTCCATAATTAGCTACCAAAAATCATTCCTAGAAAATCGACAACTAAATACGCTTTGTTTTGACCTCGTTAGCTGCTGAAAGTTTTGTTATGAATAGAAAGCACATAAATATCCTCGGATCAAGGAAAATGGATTCCTCAATGTGCTTGAAGGCTTCCAGAATGATTTTTCAGTTACAATACATCCTCAAGATGCTGGTGTTAGGCTAATATCAGATTAGTTTTGGTTTATTAAGAATGTCAAAGCATAGCCTTTTTCTTGGGATTTTGTTGAATTTTCCCTAGTTTTAGGATAGTAGTCAGCAGGAAGTTATTTCGATTTTTACCCTTTCAGTGGTAAAAATCAAATATATTGTAATGAACTCAAGATATATCGTATGATTTTTAAAGGAGATCAAATCTCTATTTTGGGTAAGACCATTAATTAGGTATTTTCATAAATATCTAAAAACAGTTAAGGAAGGGATCTGATTCCCTACTCTATAGGATCTGAATGTAATGGGATATTATAAAAGATAGAATGCAATATAGAATAAGGATTGGACCTGAAGGGAAGGATGGTATGGAAAGATTATCTATTGTAAATATTTTGAGGAGGTTGTAAGCGATCCTTTTTTATGAATACAAAGAGATTATGTTTCATGATTTATACAAACTAAACATCAGGGTTGGACAAAGAGATAGAGATGAGGAAAAAGTTGCCAGGTATATCAACGACCTGAGATATGAAATCTAGGATGAAATAAGCATGATGACAGTAAAGAAAATAGAGGATTATTATCAGATTGCGTTGAAAGTAGAAGAGAAGTTGGCCAGAAAGCAGAGTTAACAAACCATTGGCAACAATTTAAACATAGGCAAGGGAATTTCCCATGACAAGGCACATAATCCCAAAGGTGAGACTAAGAAACCACATAGTCACTCTGAGAGAGGAGGAAGTTCCCGAGGGAGACAAAGGGGTGGTAGAAATTATTTTCCTCGAGGAAGAGGAAGAGGTAGAGGAGGAGAAGTGAGGTGTTATGCATGTGGAAAGACGTGACACATGTCTTGGGAATGTCCTGAGAGAAAGAAAGAAGGAGGTGAAGCTCACATTTCAGAAGTGAAGAAGCGATATGTTGAAGCAAAAGGCACAGAAGATGGGATATATTTGATGATGAAGAAGGTTCTCTTAAAACCAGAGCCAGAAGTTGAAAAGTCATTGCAGAGGAACAGTTTGTTCAGGATAGCTTGAAAGACTAAAGATAGAGTATGCAAGGTGATAGTTGACAGTGGGAGCATTGATAATTAAGTATCCACAAAGATGGTGGATAAATTGGAGCTGGAGACGACTACACATTCAAGTCCATATAAAGTCTCATGGCTGCAGAAAGGTCATCAGGTAACGGTAACTAAACAATTCCTTGTTGAATTTAAAATAGGAGGATATAGAGATGAGATTCTGTGTGATGTGATTCCCATGGATGTATTTCATGTTTTGTTGGTAAGACCATGGCAGTATGACATGAATGTCATTCATAATGGGAGAAAGAATACTTATACTTTTGAGAATAATGGTAGGACACACATGTTGCTGCTAATTGAGGAGAAGAAAGTGAAGGAAGAAGCCAACATGAGTATACTTCTCATTAGTGGGAAGGAACTCCTGAGTGAAGTAAATAAAGAGCATGAGATGTAGTTTGTTGTAGTGAGGAAGCTAAAAGTTATCCTTACGAGTACTTCTATGGAGGATTTTCTTGAAGAAGTTCAAGAACTGTTGGAGAATTTTTTTGATATAGTAATGGATGAGTTTTCGAGCTCATTGACACCTATCAGAAGTATTATTTATCACATTGAATTGATACCAGGAGCGAGTCCGATGAACAAAGAAATGTACATATTGACACCTCAAGAGAATGAGGAGGTAAAGAGACAAGTTCAGGATTTATTAGACAAGGGTTTGGTTAGATAGAGCTTGATTCCATGCAAAGTACCTACTATATTGAGTCTGAAGAAGGATGGAGGATGGAGAATGTGTACAGACTCAAGAGCCATAAACAAGATCACCATTAGGTACAAATTTCCATTTCCAAGGATGGATGACTTAATGGATTTATTAATTGGAGCGAACTATTTTTCAAAGATAGATTTGAAAAGTGGATATCACTAGATAAAGATGAGAGAAGGTGATGGGTGGAAAAAATCCTTCAATACGAATGAGGGATTGCATGAATGTCTTGTTATGTCGTTTGACTTAACAAATGCCCCAAGTAATTTTATAAGGTTGATGAATGAAGTATTGAAATATTTTATTGGTAAGTTTGTGATCATATATCTGGATGATATACTAGTCTTCAGTAAAACTGAAGAAGAGCATTTGAGGCACTTAACAATAGTGATGAGGAGGTTGTAGCAGGAGAATATGCTGATCAATTTAAATAAATCTTCTTTTATGAAGACATAACTCATTTATTTGGGTTTTGTGATCTCTTCGAATGAATTGAATATGGATCCCAAAAAGGTGAAAGCAATCAGAGAATGACCGTCACCAAGAAGTACATTTGAGGTGAGAAGCTTCCATGGATTAACACGTTTCTATCAGAAGTTCATTAGAAATTTTAGTGAGATTGGTGCACAGATGATGGATACAGTGAATAAAAGACATAATTATTTCAAATGGATAGAAGAGGCTGAGAAAAGATTCAATATATTGAAGGACAAGATAACATAACAACCGATTATGGTCTTTCCATATTTTAGGAAGACATTTCAAGTGAGATGTTATGAGAGTGGAGTTGCAATTGGAGCGGTCTTGAGCCAATATAATAGGCTTGTTGAATATTTCAGTAAGACGTTGAATGATACTAAGAGAAAGTAATCCACATATGATAAAGAGTTTTACGCCATAATTCAAGCCTTGAAGAAATGGAGGAACTATCTTGTTCCAAAAGAGTTTGTTTTGTATAGCGATAATTAGGCTTTACAATTCATAACCAGACATGAGAAGTTAAACCAGAGACATGATGACTGGATAAAATTTATGCAAAATTTCACTTTTGTCATTAAACACATTTCTGGTAATGCTAACAAGGTTGTTGATGCATTGAGAAGGAGATGTTTGATTCTACAAGAATTTCAAGTGAAAACCTTGGGGTTTGAAAACCTTAAGAAAATCTATTGTGATGATCCAAATTTTAAGGAAGCATATGAAGCATGTGTGAATCATGTACTCAGAGACAGAAGCCAGTGGGTCGAGTACCTGATTCAAGATGGGCTACTTTTTAAAGGGTTCCAATTTTTCATACCAAAGTGCTCGATGAGAGAGAATTTGTTGAAGGAAAAGCATAATGGAGGTCTAGCCATACATTTCGGCCATGAAAAAATGTTTGCACAACTAAACAGTTCGTACTATTGGCCAGGTATGAGAGAAGAAGTGAGGAAGTTTGTGAACAAATGTAAGATTTTCTAGTATGCTAAGGGAAAGAGACAAAATACTCAGTTGTATCAACCATTTCCTATTCCAGAGAGGCCTTGGGATGCAATAAGGATGGATTTCATATTGGGATTGGCAAGGACACAAAGAGGAAGTAATTCTATATTTGTGGTAGTTGACAGTTTTTCAAAGATGGCACACTTTATCCCATGCCATAATACCAGTGATGCAACGCACATTGCTAACTTGTTTTTCAAGGAAGTTGTGAGACTTCATGGATTGCCTAGGAGTATTGTCTCAGACAGGGATACCAAATTTGTTGGTCATTTCTGGAGGACATTGTGGAAGAAGATGGGAACAAAAATATCTATTTTTTCATATTACGCTAAAAAAGATGGACAGACTCATGTGGTGAACCGTAGTTGAGGATATTTTCTTAGAAGTTTGGTCACTGAACATCATAGTTAGTGGGATCATATTCTAGCACAAGCGGAGTTTTCATACAAGAATCAGTGAACAAAAGTACCAGAAAGAGTCCATTTCAGATAGTGTATGGAATGAAGCTGAGGGGAGTGTCAAATTTAAGAGATCTAGAGCATAGTGAGTTCAGGAGCGCTGGAGATGAAGACTTCATTGCAGAAATGCAGGAGCTTCATAATCAGATCAAAGAGTAGTTGTAGAGGAGCATTAGTGAATATAAATGTAGAGCTGATCAACATAGGAGGAAACTTCAATTTTAATTTGGAGATCAAGTTCTAGAACATCTCAGGAAGGAGAGGCTCCCAAGAGGAACATATAATAAAATAAAGTTGAAGAAGATATGACCGTGAAAAACCCTAAGAAAATTTGGTGAGAATGCTTATGAGATAGAACTACCAAAATATGTGGGTATATCACCCATATTCAACATTCCAGACCTGTATCCTTACATGGAATATGAAACCATAGGATCAAAAGATCAGAAAGAGATTCAGTGGGAAAAGAAAATGCCTGTAGCAGAGAAGCCTCAGATGGAGAAAATCGTAGATCGACGAATTGGTAAGAAGACCAGAAGGAAAACATATTTTGAGTATTTGGTAAAATGGAAAGGACACCCAATAGAAGATGCCAGTTGGGTAAATGAAGTGGATATCCAGAAGCATGGAAAGTCAGTGCAGGAGCTCATGGACAAGAGTCCATCAATTTTTCATCGAGAGGAGTATGATGCAGGAGCATCGCCAACAAAGCGTGAGTGGAGGACAACTCAACGCCTAGTGCACATTTTGAAGTGAATTTTAAAATTCAAAGTGGTATATCATGTAAATATTTTGAGGGGATTGTAATTAAATAACATGTTTAATGTTTTGGATCTGGATGATCGCATGAGATCATTGGAGAATGTATTTTCTTTTAATGAATCCGTGTGCAATACAGATTTGATGTGTTTGATCTTATCTTTCTGTCACAAATATTTATTGTAATAAATCCCAAGTAGTTGAAAGATTTTAATTTGATAGGATATCTCTAGAGTAGTTGGAGGGAAAGGCTTGAAAGGCCCTTCTTGTATAAATCTTTGTATTGTTTCCCAGAAGAGGCTATTGAAACCGTTGTTGAGAGGCTATTGAATCTCTTGTATAGGTTGTTGATAGTTGTTGTAGAAATTGTTGAATCTTATCATAGTGTATAAACACATGCACATTTTCAGTTGAATGAATATAATAGAGGAGCATTGTCCCAATGTCTTGTGTTGTTGTGTCTATCTGAATGAATGAATGGTAGACTTTCTGTTTATTTGCAATTCTTTGTTATTTCATGTTATTGTGTTTATGAATGCATTTACATGGTTGAATGTATGAATCTGTGAAAATTTAAATAAGTTTCAGTTGTTTCTCTTCTACAAGCAAGTGTTAGTGTGCATAGTGTCCGCAAGGAGTGCGTTGACAGAGTCTATTTCGACTCATAAGATCAGAAGAGATAACGTGAAACTTATGAGTGCGAAAAATGCATAGCGTTCACAAGATGTGCGTGAGAGAGTTTGTAGTGACTCAGAAATTTTAGCATAGATAGTTTAGAGTGCGGGTAGGAGGAACCTCGCTCAATTTTGTATTGTTCAGAACGAAAAATAGAGCATTGTTATAGAAAGATTTTCCTCACCCTATGTAATATTGCATAGAGGGCCTTTTCCCATTTCCCTATGTAGACTTTTCATCCCTTTTTGAAAAAGTCCAGAGATGAAAAATACGTTTTTTCCACATGTACACCTTGCCTACTATACAACATGCATATATGCAGGTTGCACCACTACAACCCGCGTACATCAGGATTTGTGCCCAAAAATGAAAAATGGTGTCAGGTTTCCATGTCAAGACAGGAGATCTATGATCCTTGGCCTTCCATATACTGGAAACGTTTCGACTCGGCCCTTCAGTTCCATTTGAAGGCTATAAATGGGTTAATTCCAAGCTATGGAAAAGAGGAGAAACAATTCAAACTTGAGAGAAAAGTTACTCTGGAGAAATTATTTATTTCATATTGAGTCTACATCCCTTTGTGCTTTAATTCTGAACACAATGTTCAGTCCCCAAGTTCTTCCCTTATTGATTGAGAACTCTATTGTCTCTCTTCTTTGAGATCTCCTTTGGTGGAGGATTGAAGTGGTGGAGGCCCAGCTAGAAGGAACTTAGTTTCTCGGTTCCGAACTGTGCCGACACGGAAGTCTATAACATTTTCACTTCTGTTGATCATATATTAATAGAAATACTCTTTTCACGTCCAATTGATATCATGAAAATATGTGAATTATTATTCCATGGGAATATTTGTTATGTATATTAATGGATTATGCTATCGAATGTGCTAACATCATATATTATCACCGTATACTTTCTTTACTTGGTTGTTGAGGACTAGTTGCAGGTGTATTGCTTTGGGTCAAGTGATCAACGATGGAATTCATTGAACGTCTGGACAAGGTAGGCAATTTATCTTGTCTTACTTGCATATTTGTTTATATACCATACTTGAGAATATAGTTGATTTATGCATTCATTTCCGTCTGTTGTGGTTTACCCCTAGCCATAGAGATATTTTCCTCGTAACAGAATTGGTGACCATACTGGGGATGGATCTTATTTCTTGGGGTTTGGAGTGTTTTTCTCCTTAGATTTCTCTCGTTCCTATTTCATTTCTTGTCGTATCATTGCTTTCCAGTCTCTGTTCACTCTGGGTCTTAGTGTTTCCTCCTTCTCCCTTGCATAGCTTTGTTTTTGAAACATATACACGGCTTTTTGCTTGAAAATCGCGTATATATGTTGGACAACTGAGAGGGGGGGGTGAATCAGTTGTTACCGTGCTTAAACAATTATGCTTATTTTAAACTCTTCAGAAAGTACTCAATGACAATCACAATAATGCAGGGAAATAAGTAATAACACTTTCAGCATCAGTCACACATATGACATACATAGAGACATATATTTCTTGAGGAAACCCATAGAGGGTAAAAACTTCTTCTTCTTTATATGATAAGTAATCTTTACATTATTTACATTATCATACATATGAGCACCAACTCATAATGAGGCTGCAACCTATGTTTTGCAAGCTGCTACTTGTTGAGAGCACCTACTCTCTGGTTTCTCTAGCACCCACTAGAAGGAAGCACCCACTCCCTATGTGTTCCAACACCAATTGGATGGAAGCACCAACTTCCAGTCACACAGGCACCAACCTGTATAATAGAGAACAACAGTTTTCCCTTGCACCACCCTACCACCCTGGTTTCTCTGGCTGCAACCAGATGGAAAAGCTACAACTCCCTTTGTTCAAGCACCCACTTGAACCTCTGAGGATAATAGTCCTTCCTAGCATCTCCCTACCACCCTGAAGTATAAATCTTTGCTATTATGACTTATTATAGTGATATAAATTTCTTCAATGGCTTACCGGTCTCATCACTGTTCTTCTACACTGCGCTGCTCTGTTTGCATCAGTGTCTTGTGCACCCTCCTTGCACCTTTTGTTCTTTTGCCTTTTATGCTCTCTGCACCATGTCCCTTCAATGCACCATTCCCCTTCTGTGCATTTCTGCTGCTACACTCTGCCTCCTTCTTCACACCTCAATCACACTCAACATCCCCCATTTCTTATTTGTTCAACATTCTTATAGTCTCTGTGCACCTTGTGCATGCAATCTGCTTCTTGCTCATGCATCCTCTCCCCCCAATCTCCTCCCCATCAGGGTGTTTTCTCCACTTCACTCTTCCACAACAATCCCATCTCCCGTGTCCCACGTTGTGCCTCTCTGTTCTGCATCTACTGCTCATCATGAGTGCTCTGCTTGATCATCATGGTAACTCTTTAGCTTCTCTAGCGGTTTTACACCCGCATCCATCATCACTAGGTGTTATATCAAGATTC
>ML792730.1:233862-249447 GCA_009831015.1 Picea engelmannii | reverse complement strand
ATGTCATAAGGTGGGTCTATTGTTGATAATTTAAATGAGCTTAACATGATCACTCGTCAGTTAAGGAATTGAGATTTTGATTTTGTGATCATTTCCAAAAAATTGAATGGCTTGGTCATGGTTGTGAGTAATTATGTCTTTGTTTCAAACACTTTAAAGTTTGATGATGTTTTTGGTGCTATCCTTAGTGAGGAAATGTGATTAAAAAGCATAGGTAAGACATGAGGCAATGCTTTGATTTTGGATAATAGGGGAAGACAAAGGGAGATAGGAAAGAGTCCAGGGAATCATGGGAAGTATAAGAAGGGAAGATCCAAATCCAGCAGGAGGATGGAATGTTGGAACTGCATGAAGAAAGGACACTTGAATAAAAACTATAGGTCTCATAAAGGAAAACAAGGAGATGGAAAACAAGGGAAATATCAAGAAGAAAATGTAACAAGTGATGTGTTGCAAGATTCTTTAATCGTTTCATTAGATAATATTGTTGATTCTTGGGTGGTAGAATCAAGGGATTTATTTCATGCCACACCCCATAGGAAATACTTTCAATATTATGTTCAATATGATTTTTGGACAGGTTAATTTTGGTGATGATAAACCATGTAAAATTGTTGGAAAAGGTAAGATGCTAATAGAATTACAGAATGGAAACCAATGGTTATTGAAAGTGGTGATGTTACTAATTTGAGAAGAAATATAACTTCAACATGGCAATTGGATAGTGAAGGATATACAATTACATTTTTTGAGAAATTCATGGAAGGTCTCTAAATGATCACTGATAATAACAAAAGGAGAAAAGGTAGGTACATTATAGTTAAGTACCAGTAATGATGTATCTTCTATTTATTTATCTTCTAGAAGATCAGATACAACATTGTGGCATCATAGGCTCAAGAACATGAGTGAGAAGTGGATGCAGATTCTCCACTCAAGAAATTTGTTTCCAGATTTCAAGTAGGTTGATTTGGATTTCTGTGAGCACCATGTTTACTGAAAACATAAGAGAGTTGAATTTCTTAGAGTTGGGAAGGAAAATAAGAGTACCACGTTAGAGCTATTACATATAGATGTATTGGGACTGGCTCATGTATCATCTCTTGGTGTCTCTTATTATTATGTTACTTTTATTGATCATGCGACTAAGAAAACTTGGGTTTATTGCATTAAGAAAAAATATGATGTTTTTGATACCATTAAGAAATGGAAAGCTTTGGTTGAGAATGAGACATGGAATAAGTTGAAGTGTCTCAGATCAGATAATGGAGGTGAATATTGTATCAAGGAGTTTGATAGTTATTGTTCATACCATGTGATTCATAGATAAAATATGGTTCCAATAACACCAAAAGAAAATGGTGTGTCATAAAGGATGACCATGACAATCATAGAGAATTCAAGGAGTATGAGATTACATGCAGGATTTCCCTTACAGTTTTGGGAAGAAGATGCGAATATTATTGTTTACTTAACACATAGGGATTTCAATTTCCTTGGATAGTAGAATTCCATAGGAGGCATGGACACGTAAAAAGGTAAACTACTAATTTATAAAGACTTTTAGTTGTGAAGCATTTGTCCATATTGATAAAGAAAATAGAACAAAACTTGAGGAAAAATCCAAGAAGTGTACTTTTATTGGATATGGAGTTAATGATTTTGGTTATCACTTATGGGATTATGAAAATCACAAAATCATTAGGGGTAGGGATGTGGTATTCAATGATAAAGTCATGTACACAGATCATTTCCAAGGAAAGAAACAGGAAAAGGAAAACAAAAAATACACAATGCTTGATAAAATCACAGAAAATGAAATTCCATAGGTGCCAGAAAATTAAAACGTTCAACAACAACCACAACATCAGGTACCTCAAACTCCTGCAAGTGATATTAGAAGATATACCAGGTTAAGTATACCCCTTGAATGATACCCACCTTTAATGTATTATTTATTGTTGACCAATTCTAGTTAACTAGAAAGATATGAATAAGCAATGCAGGTAGAAACCCTAAAGAAGTGGGAGCAAGGTATGAAAGAGGAGATGGAATCCTTGGTACATAACCAAACTTGGGACTTGGTTCAGATTCCTATAGGTAAAATAAAATTGTAGAATAAATGGGTTTACGGTTTGAAGGAAGAAGAATATAGAGGAAAAAAATAGGTACAAGGATAGAATTTTTGTAAAGGGGTTTGCACATTGGAAATGTATATATTTTGATGAAAATTTTCTCCTGTTGTTAAAATGACTTCAATCATAACTATTTTAATTCTAGCGGAAATATAATATTTTCATCTTGAATGGTTAGATGTAAAGAAAACTTTTCTCCATGGGAATTTGGACGAAGATATTTATATGAAACAACTACATGGGTATGAGGTCAAAGGGAAGGAGAAATTAGTATGCAAGTTGAAGAAGAGCTTGTATTGCCTAAAGAAAGATCTAAGCTAGTGGTATTTGAAATTGGATAGTCTTATGAAATGACAACGTTATAGTAGATGTCATTCTGACAACGTTATAGTAGATGTCATTCTGACAACTGTGTTTATTTTAAGAGACTAGATAATGACAACTATATTATCTTGTTATTGTATGTAGATGACATGCTTGTTGTAGGGTATAAAATGAAGGATATAAATGTGGTCAAAAGAAAATTAGCTAATTCATTTGAGATGAAGTATTTGGGTGTTGCAAAAAAAATCCTTCGTATGAGAATAACAAGAGGGAGGAAAAATTACAAATTGATATAGTCTCAAGGTGAGTACATAGAGAAGGTGTTGGACAATTTTAAAATGAAGGATGCCAAACCAATTAGTACACATTTGGCCAACCATTTCAAATTGACTAAGGAGATGTATCCCAAGACATAGGAGTGGATAGAATACATGTCCAAGGTTTTGTACTCATTGAAGGTTGGTATCTCGATGCATGTGATGGTTTGCACAAGGCCGGATATTGAACATGTAGTGGGAGTGTGAGAAAGTATATGAGCAATCCAGGTAAAGACAATTGGAAGGAAATGAAGTGGATTATCATGTATCCGAGAGGTACTACTACTCAAAAATTATGTTTTGGAGGTTCAAACACCATTTTACATGGATATGTTGATTAATATATGGCAGGTGATATAGATAGCAGGAGGAGCACCACAAAGTATGATTTTACTATAGGTGGAACAACAATGAATTGGATTTCAAAATTGCAAAAGGTCATTGCACTTTCAACAACATAAGAATAATTTCTCATTACTATAGAGTCTATTAAAGAGATGAATTCGTTATAGAGGTTTATGGAGGAATCATGAAAGAAGCAAGGGAATAGGAGGTTGTATAATGACAACTAGAGTGCTATTCATATTGCAAAGAACATATCCTTTCATTTTAGGACTATAAATATACAACTCATGTATCATTTCATACGATCCATTTTGGAAGATGGATAGTTGAAGATGGAAAATATGCACACTAGCCAGAATCCTACAGACATGTTAATGAAGGTAGTAAGCAGGGAGAAAATGAGTTCTTTCTCACGTTTAGTTGGCCTTCAAGAATGAAGGTGAATATGAGAAAATTTCCAAGTCCAAAGTTGGAGCATAGTCTAGGAGGTGTAGTAGCAGTGTGTTGATGGGACCTAAATCCCTTGAATCAACAGTAGGAACCAAACCCACCACCGAGGCCCAATTAGACTGTGAAGCGTTTAAAATGGAATGGTTCTCCAGATCTTGCGATCTGACCAATTTATCGATGGGATTTGTGTTTCTTTGTGAAGGCTCTTCCTTCAGTTAGGACTATTTTCTTCTGTATCTTCTCTTGGGTGGGGCTGATATGAGAGATGCAAGCCAACATAAACCAACTTGACAATTAACAAGATTAACTTTTAACTACTGGGGAAGAGGTTAATCTTGGGATAACCCACTGCTCAACATGCAAACAATTACTCTATACCACAGGCCTAGTACTAATACATTAACCATGTGAGCATCCAATTATTGTCTGATAAACTAACTATCAGAAAGAAAGCACATATGTAAGAAGATAATGGAAAACAAAATAATTCATCTACCATAACCATGAATTACATAATAACACAATGATTTATCTTCATCATTAAAGACAAGAACATCAAGACATTGCACCAGATAACTTGACAACAAAATTAATTGCTCTTACTCATTACTGCATCATTCATGAAACAAGATAGGAAGTAGTTCTTCTCCAAGTCCAATCACATGCATCTGATGAAAATATTTTGTCTTTGGTCCAGGAGGACTTCTCAATTCGTAGCAGTCTCAATATAATTCTCAACGACCAAAAAGAAAGAGTTCTTACAACAACCATCGACCCTTGCTAATTGGCCGATGTCTTTATTTATAATATAGAGTTTTAACCGAAAAACGGCTAATTGCAGTTTAAACAAAACAAAAATTGCCACATGGCGTTATCTCCTAACAAATTCTTTAATAGTCGTCCCGAGATACTTCTTGGAAAGGATGACTACTCTCATATTTAGTCCAGTTGAAAAACAATTTTTCACAAGTTTGGGCCCATGGAAATCTATGTTATTCCATCAGGGCCGCATATATTCCCCGGATATCTACTGCATGCACCCGATACTTTACTAAGATGGAGTTCGACTATTGTAGAATGGTTTGGGCTTCGATCAGATGTTCTGCGAATTGTCATACTTGCCCTGGTTTCGCATCGACTATTTTTGCAAGTTCTTCAGTCCATAGTGCATCTTGTTCGGCATGTCGTTTGACCACGTCGTTCAGATCAATGAAATTATCGGGGGTGTTGAACTCGGGGAGCCCGACATCCCTCATTATTTTGTTAATTTTATCCCAGTGTTTATTATACCTTGTCCATTGTTCTTAGATCTCTCGATGTGGGTCCCGAGACATCTTAGCCCAGTACTCGACTGATCGCTTCATGTGATTAAGACTACTTTTTCCTATCACTTGAATGCCATGTTTTTCCTTATCTCGGCCTTGTTGGACTGCCTCAATGTACTCGAGTCTTTCTACTTCTTGCTGCGCCCTTTCATACCATCACTCCATCTCCTTGCAAGTTCTGAGTGCCATGAGAGTGTCCTCCTAGAAATCAGCTATGTTTTCAGTTAACAGGTGTCTCTCCTTCTTAAACTTGTTGTAAACTCCTACGAACTCACCTTTCAAATACACAGTGGTCTGCATGGCACCTTTGTAGTATTCGACAAGATGGCGCAAGTGTTTGAGATCCTTTAGGGTGGCAGTTAGTTCCTTTTAGTCTCACTAGGCTCTATCCAAGTTGGCATCTGAGAAAGCTTTTCCTACACCGAACAGTTTAGATGTCCAACCATTTGTTGTGTTGATAAAGTTTTCCTCTGTAGTAACTATGATGGAGTGATCCAACGAGATCCTTCTTTTCTTCGTAGTCCTTTGAACAATGGCCTTTCTCTTCTGATTGTAGGAGATCACATAGATATATGCTACCTCGTCTACTGGCTCTGGTATCTGTTGATCACCCCATGTTAGTTTGTTTCCCAAACTATCGTTGGTGTATATTTGTTCAAGATTGGACTCTCGAACTTCCTAGTTGTATCTTGCGGGTTCGACTCCCCTTTGTTGCTTGTCGGGGATTTGAGTATTAGGTAGAATGGAGATGTAGGGTACAGACTCATTAATTACTTTCTCGTCGACCACTGAGTTGCTGATTTAATTTTGCGGGGATCCTTTCTTTGTCTCCTCCAATTCAGGCTCGTCATTCAGACCCGCTTCGATTTTCGATTCATTGGGTCCTTTTGTGTCGAGGATGCTTTCGACTTCTATTTCTTTTTGCGAAATCTCCTTGTCTTGAAAATCGGGCTGAGGGGAAGAGGTTTTCTCAGGACCTCCTTTCTCTTGGAAACGCACCGGGGTGCCATGAGATGGCTCTGGACTCTCGTCATCACTATACATATGTATAAGTTTTATCACAGGGTTAGGCGCTTAGGTTTCTATCGACACATGATTCGTCTCTGGTTGAGTTGTCTCGTCTTCTAAGGAATGGACCAAAGATGTTGAGGATTCAAGATTAGCTAACCCATTGGTGTTATCAGGGTTGTTGGGACTAGGGCCTCTTGATTCCGTCGAGGCACTTTGGATAGTAGTTGAAATCGCATGTCTTACAATAAGGTATGGATCATCTTGCATCTGCTTCATTATAAGATGGCTTTGCTGGTACAAGATTTTCCCCATTCCCTGTGTAACTTGAAAATCCCTGGTTCGTGTTGGGGATTCATGGTAAAATCTTACAGCTTCAGTGTCACCCTGAGGATCACCTATTTCTTTGCCCGACTTAGAGGTTGCTACTCCTTCCCAGATCCTAATAATTTCTTGGGATGTATGCTCCAAAGACATCTCCTACTCTTCCCAACTCATAGATTTGAACTTGGTTGCTCGAGGATCAACCCTCCTTGTCGCCACCTCATTCCAGTCTTGAGAATTTTCAGTGAAAATTTCATCTTCGAACCAGTCATGGGCATAAGGCCAACAAGATGATACCTGCGATACGTGTTGTAGGACCAGCCCCTTGGGGTCGTGTTTGCGAAATCGACTAGTTTGGAACTGGAATTCCAATTGACTTAGCCCTTCTTGCTTAGCATGTGCAATGTATTTGACCACATAGAAGCCAATATGAAACCCATATGGTATGAAAGCCCGCTTCTTGTCTTTTACCAAAGTGGCATTGTATCCTTGCAGAATAGTCTGATAGCATATTTCTCCTAACACTAGTCGATCGAGAACATATATGGGTAACAAGTGGGGTGCCCCTATGGTGCCAAAAACCCTGATGTAGGTTTCATGCTCATCTAAATACCAGTGACCAACTTTTGATATAACCCTTTTTGCTTCGTCTAATAGCCTAGGACATTCTTTCCTGAATAACAAAAAGTAAATGCATGCAATAAACTGGTCACAGATAACAACATATAATTTTTTGTACCTATTTTCCCATAAAATGTTGAAGTATACATGGACCGGGAGCTCTGAGGAGTGCCAATTTAGGTTCATCCTGGAGAAAGCGTTCCTGGCACAAATGAAGTCCAATAGATACGAGGCCATGTAGAAGGCAGGGGTTTCTCCCTCCTTTGGCACTTGATCTTGCCTTATGCAGGTGCTCAGTTGTTTGGAGATGATGGCACCCCAATTGAAGCCCATGCCTGAAATGATGCCTGTATAAGCTAGAGGCATCCAAGCCTCTAAGAACTAGGAGAAATATTTCTCCCCATGCAACCTACAGAGAAGCTCCATAAGATATATGTATGGTTCCCTAATATTGGTCATTGGGTACCAGCCGACAGTCTGGTTTGTGAATTTTTTGTCTTCTCTCCACCAAGATGCCATGATTTTGCTGGTATCGTGTGATGCATAGAAAATCAAAACGAACTTTGTGCTCAGATTTTCTTCAGGCTCCCTGAGCTTGTAGTAGCTCTGAACCTCTGCTGGCAGGAAAACCCTGACACATTCACCGTTATCGTCATTAATCAAGCATTTATGCGCATCGGTGTGGTCAATGAGCCACTTTAGGAGCTTGATGCAAGGAAGCATTGGAGTTCGGCTTGCCACCATGTGTAGATAAACCATATGGATGTTTGGGGGGACATCATCATCGAGCTTCCTTGTATCAGGATAGTTGTGCAGGGTATACTCAAGGGGTTATTCTTTCTTGATTTTCTTAATAATTCTTCCCAGCGAGGGAATGTTGTTTTGGCTCCAATGTTTGCCTCTGTGTCTCTGAAGGCTGGAGGTTGGATGAAGGCCTTCTTGGAAGTTGTCTTGATGAAAGGAACTAGTTTTGGGGTGAATTATGACTGTCTCGCAACAGTTGGGGAGGAACCCTCTCCTGCTTCTGGTTCTTACGGTTTTGGCGCTCTTGGGGATTTTCTGGAGGAGGGTTTCTTCGGAGGCATTGTACCTACAATTAAAACATCCCTTAAACATGTGCACATAGCAACATTGGGTTGTGAACATAAAAATGAAGCGTGAAACATCATAAGCGGGTACATACCTATAATGCTTGCTAAGATAGTTGTCTAATACTCACTGAACTTTGGACGACTTATCTGGATTGCTGGCTTTGCTTTTTTGTTTGCTCTGAAAAATTTGTCGTGCAGAATAAGATCATGCATAATGACTTCGACAACATATAAATGGAGAGACTCTATCAGTAATATCAACCAGTTAATACTACTAATAAATTTAATTCAAAATGAAACTACCGTCGGTTCTCCGCAATTAAACCCTAACTGGTTGACGGTGGAGGTGCAGAGGCAGATGCATTGTATCGGCAAGTTAAAACAGATTCCTTTGATTCGCGCATGGATTAGAAACTAATGCGTGATCCAAAATATTATTCACACTTTAAATGCGTCGTACCTAACAGATCTATGGGTAAAAGGTCTCATCATGTCCTATCTCTCCGGTGTGGAGGTCGAGGATCAACACTTTAAAATGTAAAATTAATGTGTATTTTATTTTCTAATTCTCTGACGCCGAAATTGTGTCGGGTGTTAGCAATCGACGATACTGCTGTTCTCTTTGCACGATGCTTACCTTTTCGTTTTACTGTCGAAGCTGAACGAATCGGTCTTCGACGATACCTCTGTTAAATTTCAATCATAAAAAATAAAAACGTTCATCTGCCGACGCCGATGAAGACCTGTGTTCGACTATGTTAATCCTCTCAAACAATTTTCATCACCTGTAACGTTTACCAATGACGAACTCCTAAATGCGTCGGAGAAATATTTAGTGTGTCGATACCTTAAGTAGCTCATTAAGGACCCTTTAACAATTAAGATAATTCTTTTCTGTATGTTTAGGCAGGCTTTAGAAAATTCAAACATGAACATAAAAATAAGTGCAAGTGTAAGTTTCATACTAAAGGAAAAACAAACAGTGTAAAGGATCAAGTGGTACCCAAAAGTGAAAATGAACATAGAATTTTAGGGTGTGTTGAGTGCTCAAAAAATGGTGATTCACTGACTGAAAGCAAAATCTTTGTTCCTCCTTCGTTTCCTTTGACCCTGACGCATGACCCGATTTTTTTTTGTTTTTGTTTTTTTAAATCTTACTAGAAGTATTTTTTTAGGGCTTGGCCATTTACTGGGAGGGCATTAGGTTCTCCCCTCAAAATCTGAAATCGATAAGTACATGCCTCGATTTTATCAACTGCCTGGAAATGTCCAAGCCATAGACTCCGAAACTTAGAATGTTTCCCTTTAGGTTCATTTTCTCTGTCCCACTTCAGGACTAAGTTTCCTACTTCAAAATTCTTTTCTTTATCCTCATTCTTATCGAACCATGTTTTCACTATTTGTTGGTGAGCTAGGAGTTTTGACTTATCCTTTTCTCTCTCTTCTTCCAGCATGTGCAAATTGTTAATCCTTTGTTGCATGGTCGATGAGGGTTCTTTGTTGGAATCTTGGGCCAACTGAAGAGATGGGAGATAGAGTCCATTTGGGAGGATGGCTTCTTGCCCATAGACTAGGAAGTATGGGGAATTTCCTATGGCTTCCTTAGGTGTGACCCTATCAGCCCATAGAGCATTATAGAGTAGATTATGCCAATTTATTTGGTTATCAGTGACCGTCTTCTTTAATATCCTTACCATGTTTTTATTAGTCAATTTAGCCACGCCATTTCCCCGGGGATAGTAATTTGTAGAGTACTTGATTATGATTCCTTTGTCCAGAGAAAACTCTGTCAATAGGGTTGAAGAAAAGTAAGTTGCGTTATTGAAGACCAGAATAGAGGGGACCTTGAACCTCGTGATAAATTGTTTTTATATGAATTGGATAACCACCTTCTCATTCACATGAGTCAGAGGAATGGCCTCTCTCCATCTCGTGAAATAGTCGGTGGAAGTAAGAATGTACTTGTGCAACTTCAAGGAGCTAGGTGTGATTTCTCCTATGATATCCAACCCCCACTGCTCGAAAGGCTGAGAGACAGTAATAGGTTGGAGTGGGACCGCCGCTCTTTTCTCCTTTCCAGTGCATATTTGAAAAGTCTTACAGTTTCTAGCGTAAGTATGAGTGTCTTTGAACAAGGTGGACCAATAATAGTCGACTCTCAGAATCTTATGAGCAGTAGTGTTTCCTGCAAAATGTCCCCTAGCGGGGCCATCATGGAGTTCTTTCAATACCTTTTCTACGTCTTCTCGTTCGAGACATATTAATATTACCCCATCGTAATTGATCCAGAAGAGCACCAAATTTATAAGATGATATTGTGCAGATTTTAATCTCAGGGCTCTCCTTTCTCTAGGGTTGAGGTTTTCGAGACAAGTCTCGTGATGTAGGAGATAAGTTAAATCTTTGTACTAGGATTCTTGTCCTGGGGAGATGTATGATACTTCACCACACCATAGTTTCATTTCAATCTCCCATCTGAGATCCTCATTCACTTCATCTTGGGCTTCGGTTGCAAGCTTGCACAAACCTTGTCCTTTTACTAGTTTCACGGGTTTTATATCTAGATCAAATTCCTGGACTACCGCCATCCAGTTCCCCCTTCTTTCCCCCATTTTCTGTTGGGTGAACAAGGATCGAACTGCGGGGTGCAACACAATTAGTTTGGTGTGATTCTTGAGGATGTAAGACCTGAAATGTTTCACCGCCTTATAAACCGCGTAGGCTTGTTTGTTTATAGATAGATAATTGAGCTCAACTCCTTGAATATTGGTACTCATAAATGACACCAGGGCTTTGTTGTTGCCATCATCCTTCCGATTCAATACTGCAGGTAGCAATTGATCGGAGGAGAAAGTATAGAGGAAAAAACCTCTATTGAAATCGGGACTTCGCAACACTAGGGCCCGGGAAATAACAACGTTGATATTGTTGAAGGCATATTTTTGCTCGTCATCCCACTTAAATTTGACATCATTGTGAATCATATTTTGTAAGGGTTTAATGATTTCTGCAAATTTGGGAGTGAACTTCCTCACAAAATTGATTTTCCCGAAAAAGGACTGCACAACTTTCTTGTTATGGGGTAAGGTAAGTTGAGCTATGGATTTAATCCTTTCTGGGTCTATGCGAATCCTTTCCTGAGATATAATGTGACCTAACAACTTACCTTCCTCGAAACTGAAGATAGTTTTCTTAGGGTTTAAGGATATATCGTATTTCCTACACCTCTCAAAAATCTGAGTTAAGTGTTGGATGTTCTCTTCTCTATTTTTCGAATACATTGTTATGTCATCTAGATACACTACCATGCATCTATTAATTAGTCCCCAGAAATCTACGTCCATGGGTCTTTGGAAGGTTTCTCCTGTGTTAATTAACCCAAAAGGCATGCGCTTATAAGAGAAGGTTCCCCATTTGGTTCAGAAAGTGGTTTTTAAAAGATCTTCCTCTGAAACAAGGACTTGGTTATAACCTGAAAAACCGTGTAGTAGAGAGAAGATATCCGAACCAGACACAGTATGAAGGAGTTGTTCCATCGACGGGACTGGGTAATTGTCCTTTTCTAAAGCCTTGTTGAGGTTCCTAAAATCTACGCATAGGCGGATCTCCTGTGACTTTTTCCTCACCGGAACAAGGTTTGCTACCCAAGCGGAATGCCTAACTTGAAAAATGATATTGGCATCTAAGAGCTTATTTAAGTCCTGATACATAAGAGGCTCCAGGGCTGGGTGGTACTTTCAGAGTTTCTATTGGAAAGGTTTTAATTCCGGTTTTAAAGGGATGGTATGTTGAATGATGTGGGTATCATACGTTTTCAAATCCCTATAGGACCACACGAAGACATCCTGGTATTGTCTGAATAATTTGAGGTAAGCTTTCCTCTCTTCTTTAGATATAGTCTTTCCCAAATTCATGTTCTTTGGAATCTCTGGGGTCCGAATATTTATAGTTTCATGCAGGGGACAAGAGCTACCAGTCTTTTCATTTTTGGGTTCCTTAAATCGCTCCTTGATATTGATTTTTTTTTTCTAGATTAGCTATCGCTTTCGGGATTGTGTGACCCTTTGATTTGTCCATAGGTCATCCTATCCGAGGATCGGTTTCTGTGGACAGATCTTGGAATTCTTCATCATCAATAGCGAGGTCTTTGAAATTGTCTTGGTTAGTCAAGAAGTTTATGATTTGTTCATCTCCTTCGAAGACTTTCCAATTGGAAATGTTATTAGGTACCGACGGTTTGTAGAGCAGTTCCACAGTGAATCAAGAGCCTTCATAATCTTCTAAAGGAGACAGCCTAGAAGTGGATGTGGCCAAGAAATTAGCAAGAATATTCTTTGTTATGGGGATCGCTGTGATGTTAAAAGCCTCAAAGTGTTATATTAACCTATGCACCTCCTGTTGATAGTTATTAAGATGAGGGGAATTGCAATGTATAGTATTTCTTACCTGTCTAACAATAATTTCGGAGTCCTCGAAAAATTTCAATCCTTTGATATTCAAATCTATGGCTTTCCTTAATCCTTGTACTAAATATTCATATTCGACAGTGTTGTTGGTACATTCGAATTCTAGCCTAGAGGACAAGAAATGATGTTTACCAATGGGATTGATGAGGATGCATCCTGCTCCAGACCCTTCTTGAGATTTAGATCCATCAAAATAGGGGGTCCAAATTTGTAAACGGGAATCACTATTTTTGTTTCCCTTATTAGTTTCTTGCTCCATGACCTCTTGTTTCTCCAACTCTAATGTTGAGTTTTGGCATAAAAGGATGTCTCTTGTCGGTATCGACGATTTCTCTTGGAAAATCAATTCAGAGTTTTGAGTAAGAGGAACATCAGATAAGAGGGGAGCGGAGTTTCCAAAGTAGGATTCACAAGAATAATTTCCCAATATGGGGAAATATGTGAACGAGGGTTTGTTAGGGGTCTCTATATCAGTGACCATATGTTTCAGATATCTCTCCCTATCGATTCTAATCATGTTATTGTATCCCTTCAGTGGTATCCAAAGGTGTGCCCAGTCCGTACTAAAGTAACCGTTTATCTTTTCAGACCAATCTCGGCTCATTAATAACCCATGTGCCTCGAGGATATCTACTACAATAATGTCGATCACTTGCATAAACGTGGGGTGCATCGATATCCTGATCATCACGTCTTTGAGTTCTCCTATGACCTTGACCTGGGTCCTATCTAGTTGTATGACATGTTTATTAGTCTTGAGAGGAATGGCATTCAATTTCTTGCAAATAGACAAGGGCATGACGTTGGAGGACGCTCAAGAATCTACTAAACAGTTGTGGATGTTTCTATTGAAGATTTCAAACATTAGGAGAAATGGGGGGACAATAGGTTTTTCTTTTCTATCTCCCGAACATGCATTCACAGTTGGTTTTCCCACTGGACCTGTGTGAGTCAAACTTCTTTCTGGGCCATTACCCGTCGTTGGGTTTTTTGCAGAGTTCAAGGCCTGTAACAAAAAGTCTTTCTGCTGAGGGATCCTACATATATCCATAACTGAAATATTGGCCTTTAGCTTCTTCAAATCTTCGACCACGTTGTAATCTAGTTTGGACGACTCTTGGGTATGAATTCTTATAGGCTTTTTACCGAGAGAGAAAGACATTTTCGGGTGGTTAGGATTTAACTTACTTTGCAAAGCCCGGGTGGCGTCGGTATCTTTCGAGCCAGGTGGCCCCTTGCTGCGAGTTTGTATCGCTGAAACTTCCATGGGTTGTTCCTGAAATTCAAACAGATCATCAGACGACATGATCAGGTCGGGATCCCATATCAGCATGGTTGTATCTCGTGGTGGGTCCACTTCTTCCTGGTCAACAATATTCATGGCCAGACTACTTGGCCATTCGGTCAGAGAGACTTTGTCTAGGAAATGGTTGGCCATTAAATTCATGGTGTGGACCCATTGAGGGCAGTCTCTGTCGGAGTGGTTTTCCTAATGATAATTTTAGAAAGAATCAGACACGACATTCCCTAGATCGGTATTTAGGTTAGAAGGGGGGGTTCAATTGCTTTGAAAGGCAGGTTTATTTTAAAGAAAGGCTTGTAGGGCCTTTGGCCTTGGTTTCCTTCCCCTACATTTATCTTCATGTCTATGATTTTGTTTGATAATTTATTAACCATGCGTTGTAGATATTCTATATCACCATTACCTTTGTCGGGAATCTGTTCAACTAGTTTTCCCGGAGGCCTAGTCAGAAGAAGTCCTCTCCTAGGAAGCGGTTGGCTTTATTTTTTTCACTAAGGAGACATGGCCCTCTTTACATCCTTTCATCTGGAATTCTATTGTCTTGGCCTCCTCAAAAGTGTTGGAATGTTTTACAGACAGTGTATGCTTGTCATTGATGGCAAGTACAGTAGCAAAGATGGCAAAAAACGTGCAAAGGATTGTAGGCAGGTCATTAATGAAAAGATCAGAGTAAGCATTGATGAAAAACAAGAACAAATTAAGCTAAGGAGGATTAGCACAGAGTCGCACGCACTGCGTAGGTGTGCACCAGGGATGAGGTTAACTCCTTGCCAAAGCTCAAGAGAGATAGCGTACTCAAGATCTCAGGTGGATGAAAGGTCGAGGCCTTTGACACTTAGAAATTATTCTAATTAAGGAGGATGCGTAAGCTCGAGCGGAGAAGTGACATTGATCGTTGGATCCCATTCAGAATTCCCGATGACCGTCAGATCTGATTGTAGACAAAAAGAATGCACAGAAGAAGAGGACAAATCTCAGGCGTCAGATCTAAGTATAGGTTCTAACCATCGTTGGATCAGGAAGAACCTACACGTTCTTTAAAGTGAAAGATAGAAGCGATGGTCCAACTCCATTTCGGAGTTTCACGAATCGGAAGTTGGAGATGTAAAAGAACTTTCACCATAGGAATGCCGAAATCACGATATGCGAAATCATGATTTAATCGTAGCCGTCAGATCAAGGTGCGATCTGGACCGTCGATCCGACTCCATTTTGGAGTTTCACGGATCGGGAGTTGGAGATGTAAAAGAACATTCACCACAGAAATGCCGAAATCGTGATATGCAAAATCGCGATTTAACCGCAGCCATCAGATCAAGGTGTGATCTGGACCGTTGATCCGACTCCATTTCGGAGTTTTGCGAATCACGACTTGGAGAGGCAAGAAACATAACCACAGGAGTCCTTAAATGCTGAAACATGAAATTGTGAAATACTTTAGGCCTATGGTCTCAGCCGGTGGTCACACCATCAAAGAGCTGAAGAGAAGAGTACGTGTAGACAAGCTCCTTTTCGGCGTTTTAGGGATCGCGACATGGAAAGTCGAGAAACTTCACAACGGGATTAACGATAAGGTGAAATGCAAAATCGCGAAAAGCACATTATGAAAAAGTGCTTGGTCATGGCCCTGGTCATATAAAGGAAGGAGCTAGCGTAGAAAAGCTCCGTTTCAGAGTTTCGGAGATCTCGACATGGACTGATGAGACACTTGGCCACAGGAAAGCTGAAATGCCGAAATACAAAATAAAGGCAAGTTTAATGAAGATCATTCAAGGGTGCAGATGAAACTGAAGGAGATCGTAGGGCTACTGTTGCACGACACTGTGAAACTGCCAGAAACCAATGATGAGTTCTACCAGAGGACTCGAAGACACCT
>ML792730.1:205576-224565 GCA_009831015.1 Picea engelmannii | reverse complement strand
ATTATTGTGATCATCATTGAGTGCCTTGTAAAGATTTTAAAAGAAGCATAAATGTTTAAGCACGGTAACAACTGATTCACCCCCCCCCTCTTAGTTGTCCAACAAAAAGTTTCCGCCAAGGTTTTCTTAGTGGCTCTTTTTACAAACATAGAAATAGGAGCTGGGAGCACGTTGGCATAAACCTCGATTTTCAGCTCTTGAGTTGATTTTACCGTGGGGTGGAATTTGTTTAATATGGTCGTGAATATTTGATTGAAATCTTTGAACTTCTCTTTCGGACTCATGGTGGTTGCGAACAAATCATCCATCAGGGTTCCCATAGTAGTTTCCTCTGCAAATTTATCTAAAAAGTCTTTCCGAAACTTAGTCGAACTGGTTATCGATCCTACTGGCAAGTTGAAATGCCACGTGGAAGATGAATTTTCAAACGTGTAGGGGAAGAGTCTGCAAACTACGTCTTCATGTTGAACGTTCACAAGTCTGATCACGAGTATGAAATTATTGATATGATATTCAGGTAATCCTGAAGTTTCGGGGTCGTACCTAGGATGCAGTTTCTCTGAATGCCGGGGAAGATTATGTGTTCGTCCGGGGACAACCATAGCATCTCCGGCCAACCAGGGCTGATTGTTCTGAAGTGAGATTTCTATTTCTTCCTCATGGTTATTATTACCCTCCATATCTTCGGAATCTGAGTAGAACTCTTATTCTTTCAAAAATTCGTTTGGTTCGAAGACGTCGACGATTGGCGTTTCGGGTATCAGATCGAGAGGTTCTTGGATTTTGGTAATTGAAAAATCTATTAAGTCTTCTACGGAGTGTACGAAAAATTATTCGGGAGTGATGACCACTGGTCTTCTTTGTTTTTTTCTTCAAGGGAGTATGGGAGATAAGGACAATGCATCGATCTGTCGGGCGTAGGCTCTAGTGATTATCTTGAATTGATGGGGTGAGTTATCCGTTTTGGGAATACTCAATGTGTGTGGGCTATCTCATGACGGAATAGCCATGCATGTGGGATATTACGAATCTATAGGTTGTTTTAAATGATAGATAAAATATATATTCAACCATTCATTCTCAAGCCCTCCTTCTAGCGCCAATTATGTTGATGGGACCTAAATCCCTTGACTCAACAGTAGGAACCAAACCCGTCACCGAGGCCCAATTAGAATCTACAAC
Organism: Picea engelmannii; assembly: GCA_009831015.1. Taxonomy (NCBI): domain Eukaryota; kingdom Viridiplantae; phylum Streptophyta; class Pinopsida; order Pinales; family Pinaceae; genus Picea; species Picea engelmannii. The sequence goes on along the minus strand of ML792730.1, from coordinate 223,383 downwards.
ATTTAAAATGGAATGGTTCTCCAGATCTTGTGATCTGACCAATTTATCGATGGGCTTTGTGTTTCTTTGTAAGGGCTCTTCCTTCAGTTAGGACTATTTTCTTCTGTATCTTCTCTTGGGTGGGGCTGATATGAGAGATGCAAGCCAGCATAAACCAACTTGACAATTAAAAGGATTAAGTTTTAACTACTGGGGAAGAGGTTAATCTTGGGATAACCTGCTGCTCAACATGCAGACAATTACTCTATACCACAGGCCTAGTACTAATACATTAACCATGTGAGAATCCAATTATTGTCTGAGAAAGTAACTATCAGAAAGAAACAACATACGTAGGAAGACAATGGCAAGAAAAATAATTCGTCTACCATAGCCATGCATTAACACAATGATTTATCTTCATCACTAAAGCCAAGAACATCAAGACATTGCACCAGATAACTTGACAACAAAATTAATTGATCTTACTCATTACTGCATCATTCATGAAATATGATAGGAAGTAGTTCTTCTCCAAGTCCAATCACATGCATATGATGAAAATAGTTTGTCTTTGGTCCAGGAGGACTTCTCAATTCGTAGCAGTCTCAGAATAATTCTCAATGACCAAAAAGAAAGATTTCTTACAACAACCATCGACCCTTTCTAATTGGTCGATGTCTTTATTTATAATATAGAGTTTTAACCGAAACTAACGACTAATTGCAGTTTAAACAAAACAAAAATCACCATGTGGCGTTATCTCCTAACAACTTCTTTAACAATCGTCTCGAGATACTTCTTGGAAAGGATGACTGCTCTCATATTCAGTCCAACTGACAAATAGTTTTTCACAAGTTTGGGCCCATGGAAATCTATGTTGTTCCATCGGGGCCACATATATTCCCATGATGTCTACTGCACGCTCCCGGTACTTTACTAAGCTAGAGTTCAGCTGCTGTAGAATGGTTCAGGCTTTTTGATCGGATGTTCTGCGAATTGTCCTACTTTCCCTAGCTTCACATCGGCTATTTTTGCGAGTTCTTCGGTCCATAGTGCATCTTGTTCGATATGTCGCTTGACCACGTCACTCAGATCAATGAAATTATCGGGGGTGTCGAACTCGGGGAGCTTGACATCCCTCATTATTTTGTTTATTTTATCCCAATGCTTATTACACCTGGTCCATTGTTCTTGGATCTCTCAATGTGGGTCTGGAGACATCTTAGCCCAATACTCGGTTGATCGCTTCATGCGATTAAGACTACTTTTTCCTATCACCCGAATGCCATGTTTTTCCTTATCTCAGCCTTGCTAGACTTCCTCAATGTACTTGAGTATTTATACCGCTTGCTACGCCCTTTCATACCATCACTCCATCTCCTTGCAAGTTGTGAGTGCCATGAGAGTGTCCTCCTGGAACTCAACTATGTTTTCAGTTAATAGGTGTCTCTCCTTCTTAAACTTGTTGTAAACTCCTACGAACTCACCTTTCAGATACACAACGGTCTATGTGGCACCTTTGTAGTATTCGACAAGATGACGCAAGTGTTCGAGCTCTTTTAGGGCAGTGACTAGTTCCTTTTCGTCTCTCCGGGCTCTGTCATGGGTGGAATCTGAGAGGGATTTTCTTATACCGATCAGTTCAGACGTCCGGGCATCTTCTGTGTTGATCAAGTTTTCCTCTGTAGAAACTAGGATGGAGTGATCCAACAAGATCCTTCTTTTCTTCACAGTCCTTTGAACAATGACCTTTCTCTTTTGATCGTAGGAGATCGCATAGATATCTGCTACCTCGTCTACTGGCTCTGGTATCTGCTGATCGCATCATGTTAGTTTGTTTCCCAAACTACTAGTGGTGTATATTTTTTCAAGATTGGACTCTCGAACTTCCTCGTTGTATCTTGCGGGTCCAACTCCCCCTTGTTTCCTGTCAGGGATTTGAGTATTAGGTAAAATGGAGATGTCGGGTACAGACTCATTCAACCACTGAGTTGTTGATTTCCTCTTGCGGGGATCCTTTCTTTGTCTCCTCCGGTTCGGGCTCGTCATTCGAAACCGCTTTGATTTCTGATTCATTAGGTCCTTTTGTGTTGAGGCCGCTTTCGGTTTCTATTTATTTTTGCGAAACCTCCTTGTATTGAAACTTGGGCTGAGGGGAAGATTTTTTCTCAGGACCTCCTTCCTCTTGGACAAGCACTAGGGTGCTATGAGATGGCTTCAGACTTTCATTGTCGTTATATATATATGTATAAGTTTTCTCAGGAGGTTAGGCGCCTGGGTTTCTATCGACACTTGGCCCATCTCTGGTTAAGTTGTCCCTCCTTCTGAGGAATGGACCGAGGATATTGAGGATTCAAGATTACCTAACCCATTGGTGTTGTCAGGGTTCGTGGGACTGGAGCTACTTGACTCTGTCGGGGCGCTTCAGATAGTAGTTGAAATAACAAGTCTTACGATAAGGTATGGATCATCCTGCATCCACTTTATTAGCAGCTGGCTTTGTTGGTACAAGAGTTTCCCCATTCCCTGTGTAACTTGAATTTTAGGGGAATCCCTGGTTCGTACTGGGGATTCATGGTAAAATCTCACAGCTTCAATGTCTCCCTAAGGATAACCTATTTCTTTGCCCGACTCAGAGGCTGTTGCTCCTTCCTGGCTCCTGATAATTTCTTGCGCTGTATGCTCCAAAGACGTTGCCTGCTCTTCCCAAATCATAACTTTGAACCTGGTTGCTCGAGGTTCATCCCTCCTTTTCGCCACCTCATTCTAGTCCTGTTCATTTGAAAATTTCATCTTCGAACCGGTCATGGGCATAAGACCAACAGGACGATACCTGCGATGCGTGTTTTAGGACCAGCCCCTTAGGGTTGTGTTTGCGAAATCGACCATTTTGGAACCATAATTCCAATTGACTTAGCCCTTATTGCTTAGCATGTGTGGTGTCTTTGACCACATAGAAGACAATATGAAACCGATATGATATGAAAGCTCGCTTCTTGTCTTTTACCAAAGTGGCATTGTATCCTTACAGAATAGTCTGATACCAGATTTCTCCTAACACTAGTCGATCAGGAACATATATGGGTAACAAGCGGGGTGCCCCTGTGGCACTGAAAACCTTGATGTAGGTTTCGTGCTCATCTAAATACCAGTGACCAAATTTTGATATAACCCTTTTTGCTTCGTCTGACAGCCTAGGGCATTCTTTCTTGAATAGAAAAAAGTAAATGTGTGCAATAAACTAGTCACAGATAACATCATAGGATTTTTTGTACCTATTTTCCCATAAGATGTTGAAGTATACATGGACCAAGAGCTCAGAGGAGTGCCAATTTAGGTTCATCCCAAAGAAAGCGTTCCTGTTGCAAATGAAGTCCAACAGATATGAGGCCATGTAGAAGGCAATGGTTTCTCCCTCCTTTGGCACCTGAGCTTGCCTTATGCAGGTGCTCAACTGTTTGGAGATGATGGCACCCCAATTGAAGCCTGTGCCTGAAATGGCGACTGTATAAGCTAGAGGCATACAAGCCTCCGAGAACCAGGAGAAATATTTCTCCCCATGCAACTTACAGAGAAGTACCATAAGATATATGTATGGTTCCCTAAGATTAGCCGTTGGGTACCAGCCGATAGTCCGGTTTGTGAATTTTTTGTCTTCTCTCCACAAAGACGCCATGATTTTGCTGGTATCGTGTGATGCATAGAAATTCAGAATGAACTCTGTGCTCAACGTTTCTTCAGGCTCCCTGAGCTTGTAGTAGCTCTGAATCTCTATTGGCAGGAAAACCCTGATGCATTCACCATTATCGTCATTAATCAAACATTTATGCACATCAGTGTGGTCAATGAGCCACTTTAGGTGCTCGATGCAAGGAAGAACCGGAGTTCGACTTTCCACCATGTGTAGATAATCCCTACAAATGTTTGGGAGGACATCATCATCGAGATTCCTTGTATCAGGATCGTTGTGTGGGGTATAATTGAGGGGTTATTCTTTCTTGATTTTCTTAAATAATTCTTCCCAGCGAGGGAATGTTGTTTTGGCTCCAATGTTTGCCTCCATGTCTTCGAAGGCCGGAGGTTGGATGAAGGCCTTATTTGAAGCTGTCTTGATGACAGACACCAGTTTTGGGGAAAATTCTAACTGTCTCCCAACAACTGGGGAGGAACCCTCTCCCGCTTCTGGTTCTTGCGGTTTTGTTGCTCTTGGGGATTGTTTGGTGGAGGGTTTCTTCAGAGGCATTGTTCCTGCAATTCAAAAAGCCCTTAAACATGTGCAAAGAGAAACATTGAGTTGTGAACATAAAAATGAAGCGTGAAACATCATAAGCGGGTACATACCTTTAATGCTTGCTAAGATAGTTGTCTAATACTCACTGAACTTTGGACGACTTATCCGGATTGCTGGCTTTTCTCCTCTGTTTGTTCTGAAAACTTTGCCAGGCAGAATAAGATCATCCATAATGACTTCTACAGCATATAATTGGAGAGACTCTATCCGTTGTATCAACCAGTTCATATGACTAATAAATGTAATTCAAAATAAAACTACCGTTGGTTCTCCGCAATTAAACCCTAACTGGTTGACGGTGGAGGCGCGAAGGAAGATGCATTGTATCGGAAAGTTAAAATGGATTCCTTTGATTCGCACACGGATTATAAACTAATGCGTGATCCACAATCTTATTCACACTTTAAATGCACTGTACCTAACGGATCTATGGGTAAAACGTCTCATCACGTCGTATCTCTCTGGCGTGGAGGTCGGGGATCAACACTTTAAAATGTAAAATTAATGTGTATTTTATTTTGTAATTCTCTGACGTCGAAATCGTGTCGGGTTTCAGCAATCGACGATACCACTCTTCTCTTTGCGCGACGCTTACCTTTTCATTTTCCTGTCGAAGCTAAACAGATCGGTCTTCGGCGATACCTCTATTAAATTTCAATCGTAAAAATGAAAAAACGTTCATCTGTCGAAGCCGATGAAGACCTGTGTTCGGCTATGTTAAACCTCTCAAACGATTTTCATCACTTGTAACATTTATCGATGCCGAACTCCTAAACGTGTCAGGGAAATATTTAGTGTGTCGATTCCTTTAGTAGCTCGTTAAGGACCCTTTAATGATTAAGATGATTCTTTTTTGTATGTTTAGGCAGGATTTAGAAAATTCAAACATGAACATAAAAATAAGCACAAGTGTAAGTTTCATACTGAAGGCAAAACAAACAGTGTAAAGGATCAAGTGGTACCCAAAAATAAAAATGAACATAGACTTTTAGGGTGTGTTGAGTTCTCAACACGGTGGATTTGTTGTCATCATCCTCCAGGTGGGATATTGTTGGTTGTGGATTTTTATTATCTTCTTGATTTAGAGCTCTTGCCTTAGACACACTTGGATCCCAGACCCTAGGGTTTTTTTGTTATATTCTTTTCACAATTAGGAACACGTGCTATTACATTGCATTGGGCACAACGGGGGTGGGATCATAGGGGGGTGGAGCCCTCGAGCAATTTTTTCCCCTAAGAAAATTTTTTGGGGCAATTTTGTTGCATTAGTTTTGCGTGAATTTCACACACAATTTTCCAGACCGTTGTTTTCTAATTCCAGTTAAGGAATTAAGGTTGTAATCTAATATAGGTCAATGGATTAGGGCCTTTGGATGTCATGGTATCCTATGTATTATATTGCAATTTCATAGTCAATCATGACCATTCATTATTAAATCACAAATCTGATGGTAGAGGTTATGTTGGTGCCTTTTTTCCCCTAGAAGGCAACCCATTTTAAAATAGGACATTGCATTTCAACTATGTATGGTGAGATATTGTAGTATGGAATGAATAAAGGAAGGACTGGATGTTTCTCCATGGACGTATCCCATATCAGGTGACCACATATATTGTTATCTCTCTTATATTTTGTTCTTCTATGTTCTATTTCCACATTGATTTTGATTTCTTTTTATTATTATTTCTCCGTGATCCTATTCCTAACAAGGATAACATCATTCCTCCTAACCACTCGATCTAAACCAAATTGACACACACACACACACAATATTATATATAACATTATATGTTGAACATGTATCTTATATATAATATAAATGTTAAACATATATATTATATATGTTATATATAACATATATAATATAAAACAAAATATATATCACGAGTACATGTAGCGTGGGAGTAAACCACTAACAGTCCCATGCCGCCACATAACACAAGCCCTACAACACTAAATGATACACCACCTATGCTCCCACATTTCATAGGCTCATGACAAAGGATACAAGCCCCATGAAAGAGGATATAGAGGCTTCATTATGTTTATATTTCTCATATGATCCAACTTTTGAGTTAGAGACACCACACTCCCAGAAAGGTCTGAACTTATTCTCTAGAGATTCCATGAGAATGGCCATGTTATGGGAGATGTCAACAAATTGTTCTTCTAGATTCAAAAATCTTTCTTCCAGTTCACCCCTATGGGCATTATTATACTCATCCACCATGGATAGGATTTGCATACTTTATTCCAATTCATGGATCCTATAACTTTCCACAAAACCCCAAAGAAAACTTCTATGATACCAATATGATCTATAATTTTCCATGGATATTCACTGGAATAGTTCGTCACAATAGATATTATAATATTCTACAATATTTTAATATGGAATGTTTTACTTTAGATTTCATATTCAATATTACTAGCTTTAATACAAAAATTATCGAAATAAGGTGAAGTTGAAATGAAAGAGATAAGAAATGGAACACCATCCACAAAATGAACACATGATGTACCATGGGAAAACCCAATATGGGGAAAAACTAGCTAGAGGGTGAGATCTATGATATGCTCTTTTCTTCTCAATTATTAAATGTGAGTACAAAGAAAGGGGAACTTTGTTTGGAGATTCCATGGACACTGTGGCCAATATGGTTGCTACATGATATCTTTTTTCCTTCGATCTCCCTCAATATTCCACTCTAAATGCTTTTCTCTCATATGGAAAAATGATCAATAAAATAAGAATGTAACTCATACCTTTCTTAACAACCCAATATTTAACATAGCTTGCTAGCTACCTAGGGTTATGGTTACGGTTTTTGATGCCTCAACCACTCATTAATGTTAGGGTTTTGGATTCTCTAGAATAATATTGAAAGTACACACATGAATATCTCCACATGTGTGAGTAACATAAGTTGATGTGGCATCCACTTGGTGCTATGGTGGTCAATAATATATGTCAAATCATAGGAGGCATAACTTCCATACACAAAATTTGATTGAGGTGATTTTCGCGTTGTTGGAAATATCTTGAAGTGTAAAATAATTTTGAGAGTTTGGGATCTATTCTCACATTTTTTGTCCCCCAAAATGACTATTTAAGGCCCCAAATGGGTTTTGAAAGGTTCTGGACCCCAAATGTTGAAAGAGGGACATGTCCCTAAAATGGGTCCTATAAGTCAATAGATCCAATTTTTCCACCCAGAAAAAGCCATAACAAATGACAAATTATATGATGATCCATTTTGTATTAGGTTATTATTGAAAGTTGTAAACCTATGCTTGGGATGTAATGTAGAGATATCAACCAAGGGAGGTTTTGAAATAAATGCTTGGATTTGCTAAGATCACGTGTATATATGATGTATCTATCATATTTGGAGCTCAATATGCATGTTGCAGTGGCATATGATCAACTTGATCATGTGAATATTGTCTTTCTCAATGATATTTCCATGATGAGTGATATGTTGTTCCATGTTAATGGTTGTGAGGCTAACACAAGAGCCTTATGTTTATGACCACATGGATTTTATAGATTTGTGTGAATTGTTAAAGAAAATTTCTCTGATTGGAGATAGGAAGGAAGATCATTGTTTTTATTAGTACTTGTTGATGAGCTTCTATTCACAGTGTGAACCTTCCTAAATAGAAGTGACAGTTACTATATAAACATTGTTGTATTGGCTCCTTGAAATAGAGTCATACATTCAAGGCGTGAATGAAATAATGAAGTAGCATGGTAAAGGGAAAATCAAGTTGGAAAGAACCAAAAGAGAGTAGATTCATATTAATCCAATATATGGAAGGAGAGCCATTCTTTCCAACAAATATAAGTGAACTTTTGTACTCTTGAGCCGCTATGTATCCCTTATCATGGATGTAATCCTACTATTGCATTCTATGATTAGAGGTGCAGATCAAAGTGTGCATATTGAAGTGTTCTCACCTACACGTAGCTAATGAATATAAATATGCAACCTTCTTAATAATTTTTGTGTGTAGGGTCTAGTTTTTTTGATGTCATGGCTTGAGGTAGAAAAGAGAGATACAACTTATGCATGGATAATTGATGTTTGGTATAGGATAAATCGTTATTTTTATAGTCTAATACTATGGGGTGGTTTTTTCATTATCTAGATGGAGACCATATTGATCATGATGGAGAATGATCATTGCCAATTGAATGAAGAAAAGACCCCAAGGTTCTCCAATATGAATTAGAATGCTAGAGGTTGTTGAGAATGCATTAGAGTTTAAATTTTTCCAGTAAATATATTTCTAGGGTTTTATCTCTAACAGAATAGTGGAAATCATATTCAAAATGGTCCGCTTAGATTAAATATGAGTGAAAGAAAACAATTTTTTATCCATGCATTGGAAATGTAGTGTATGATTTGAGGTTTCTATATTTTATCTCTATTGTATCCCTTGTTGTCATGGGTGTGCATCCTTAAGAATGTGTTTATTGGTATCCAAGAAGCATTGATGTAGAGATGAAATTTTTAGAAGTTCTTGTATTTGTAATTGTATATGGACTAGAAGTGACATGGGTAACAAAATAGGTTGATTTTTCATAGCATCATATGATTGGGAATACAATTATAAGAATTTATTTTTTGGGAGTTGGATTTAATCACATGTAAATGGGAATACAACTATAAGGTCTTGTTTAGGAATGATTACCCATGATTCAGTGGTTCATTGATGTAAGGTATAGCCATAGACATAACTATCATGATTAAGGGGGGAACATGTTGTAATATTGAATACTCAGTCAATACTCTTTGACGGGAGTAGGTTTTTATCCCATTTCAAGTTTAAAGGTGGGGAATATTAGGTTGATTTTGAAATGGCTGACTTGTCAATCAAGGATGGGTTTACTATAGGTATTTTACAACCCCAAGGTATTAAGTGGTTCATGGTATTATCCCAAGGTATTAATGTGATGAAGCCTATTTAAAGGCTTGATGTAATCCATTGTAAAATGCCTTAAGAAGCCTTTTCTTAAGCCAACTTGGTTGGATTTTCCAAGGTAACATAAGATATATCTTTTGTGATGGTTTTCCCAGTTAAAGATTTCCACGGTAAAATATTTGTTCATGTTTATCGTATGTTTTGATTTCTCTTGTGATGCTTGTTTTTTTTAAATAATTTGAAAAAAAGATTATGTGATAGATAATCAACTTCATTAGGTGTTGGTGGCTAAGAGGAATTAGAATTTCACTCAGTGACCAACACAATTATAATAAGATCATGGATAAAACTGCAGTTCTATCATTAGTGCTAGTTATATGTGAGAATACAGAATGTGCACTACCATCCATCTATTTTATTTCATTTATAGGCGAGGATTTCAATTTCCAATGCAACAAGACTCACTGGATTTCCTTCTTGACTTCTATGGTGTTAGACAATTAGTGATAGTGGAGGATAAACCAAATTTGATACTCAGTGAAAAGGGAGAATTAGGTATTACTACTAGGATACAAGTTTGTGTAGAAAAGGTGTATGGAGGACTTATTTACATGGAAAGTCTCACTAGTTGAGTACTTGATCTCAATCATATAGGGCATGTAGGAATGAGTACATACAATATAGCTATCTATATACAACATATACACATATATGAGGAGAGAAAAATTAACATATTGATGTGGAAAATTTTCCATTTTCAAAATAAGGGAGCTCACCTAAGGCTAAGGCATAATTAGCCTTCTCCTCGTTTGAGATAGTAAACTCCTCTTGTTTAATTGCTCTAGTACCAATACTAGGATCTTGAGTTAAATTATTAAATTGTAATTCCTAAATGCAATTCTAAATATAAAACAAAATGCAATCCTAAGATCAAAACACCTAGATAGGATTTTAAGAACAAATAATGAATATGAAACTAATAGGTATGCCTATTACTAAAAAAAATTTATCGTGTTTTTTTTACAAGAATAGAAAATATCTATTAATAAAAACTAGGCGGTCGTAGCACACAGAGAAGTACAAAAAAACCATCAATGATTTTCATTTGTGTAGTCCTCCAAACTGAACTTCCTACTATTCTATCTTATTCAATATCATCATGTTTTTTTATAAAAAAACAGTGTATTCCAAAAATTTGTAGTATATCTATGATAGAAAAATCCTAATATGCATTATGTTCCATAAAAAATTAACTAAATGTCTGATTGGTTTTAGTTGTGTCTTCTTCTTCCATAGCTTCTTCTGATCCTGGTTGGTTCAAGTCAATTCCTGAGAAAGTTGCTACCGAAGATGCTCCTCTAGTGGAGTGGGAATCCATTAACCTTGGAGGATAAGGTGCCCTTTGAAGCAAGAACTTCTCCACCTAGCTTCTTATTCCATCCAATTCATCATGTTGTTGTTGCATTACTTCTCTTTGCTGGATGAAGATGTCTAGAATTTGATTGACCCAAGATGAAAGAGAATGATAATCCAACCACAATTTTTTGTCTTCCTGCTCTAATATTTCAACTGCAGTGATAAATGTCTACATATTTTCATTCCTTCATTCCATTTCTACGATTTTGACCCCTGTATTCTCCTTGCAACTCTTTGAAAGCGAATTCCCACATTGTCTCTTCTTCCTTCGATTGAGAGTCATAACTAGAGACCCATGTTCCTATATACTTGCTGACTGTGCATTGTCCCTGTTCCTTTGTCCCTTCCTCCAGTCCACTATCCAGAGTGTTTGTCTTTACCTATGCCAATTGGAGTTATACCTGACTTTGCGCTCAGAGTGCATGCAAATTTGCAATGACCTTGCAAGCCATTTATAACCTCCACCTCTTGCCTCAATTTCAATTTCCGATTGTCTAAGGATATGGATGGGTACTACCATTTTAGGGTGAATCATGTTGATATTACTCTTCCTATCTGTGTTCTCGTGTGAGATAAATATTCCTTTCAACCTCATGATTTTTGTCTACCGAAACAACTGTACCATCCCGGTGTTATCGCTTATCTCCACTGAAGCTAAACTCCCTTCCATTGAACCTGGAGGGATCACATAGTTAGAATACATTCTACACACGAGCATAGAAAATATGTTGGAGGGAAGGATCAAGATGTCGTGGGTGTGAGCTAGGAATTTCATATAGAGAGAATTTCTACTGACGTCACCCTGATTTCGAGTTGAAACCCATAGATCATGCACCTTGTGTGTGTGATTCTTCATTAATTAAGGAATGTATTGATGGGACAAAGTCTCATTTATGTTGATCGCTTCTTTTGTAAAAATTGTTACTAAGTTGGCCTATGAGTCATCCATGCTATTGTTTTCCCTTTTGACGTGGAAAAAGGATACTTTCTGGATACTTTATATTTTGAAATGGATTTTTTTGATAATATTACTCTTACTATAATTCATAGGCTTCCCTTTGATCATACTTCTTATGGTATTTTTAGAATCTCCCACTATGTTTAAATATTGCAGCTATACTCTTTTGGATAATTGTATTTCCTTTAGAAGGGCATACTCTTCTACCTGATTGTCTTTTGCTTGCCCCAAAATCCATGCATAACTCAATTCTTTATTTCCTCTCGGGTCAATTATAACCCCTCCCGCTCCTGCCACCCCTAAAACAAAAATCATGTTACTATGTGTTAATAATGTAAATATTTGAATAACCAACAATGAAATAAGGTAAACATATATTAGAATTACTGATTATAGTCTCATATTTGTAGGGTAGAAACTATTGAAAAACAATAGTAAGAATAAATTACAAATGCACAAGAAAAATCTACAACATAAGTAAACATTCTTACAATTGATCTAGCACGAGAAAGTAAACTAATAGTCCCATACAATATTATTTTATTGAGATATGAAAATAGAATCCCATACAAAATATCCAAGAACAATATAGAAGAAATCCACACTTTATTATTATCAAACCCTTAAGGTATGGAAACACCTTACAATTGATCCTCTTATGAAAGGAATCCACTCATGTTCACTTGCCTCTTCGAGGGAGAAACCTCATATTGAGCTAAGATCCAAATGCAATACTCTTCCATTATCCTTCATTACATTTCTTATACTTATATACTACCATCTAGCTCCTAAGAACATTTTAGAGAAGGAACCTTCTAGTAATACTTCTCACATTTATTGTGTTCGGACTATTACATTGGATTTATTTATTAGAAATGGCCTCCATACATAACATAACCACATTATTAATCCCATCGGGTACCTCCCTAGGTACCCCATATTACCCCCTTAGATACACTACATTCCACCCCACTAATAACGGTGTTCTCCTCAACATGTTTTGGGAGGAAGTACAATCATATACCAGGGTCCCATGGATGAGTGTGGATCATAATTCTAAAGTAGGCTAGGGAGCCAAGGTCCCATGTACAAGTGGTAGCCACCATGTTGAAGAAGTCCAATCTCCACCTTAAACTTGGGTCCCATGTCCAAGTGCTCACATGGAATCCCCTATGAAGATACCTGGATTCAATAGTGATATGAAAATGATGCTTCAAATGTCTACACTGGTCATGTGGATCCAAATATGTAAATCCATACATATCCAAAAAATCATCCACATAACACATTAGTACGGGAGAGTAAAAAAACTGAAAAATAGTATTCATAAAAGGATCTTGACTTCTCTCCATGATGTTCTCTACATAAGTTGGAGTAGAGTAATCAAATATAAGATCAAAATAGCTTTTAGTAATCCCATAAATGACAACTATCCATACACCAATCATCACAATTATCCTCAAAATCATACCAAGCATATATTTCTTGATTATATTCTTCCTCGATGTAAGGGTATATGGTCACACTAATACAAGTTTCCTGATATTTAGTGATTGTCTCTTTAATATTTGGGATTTTTTGAGACCAAACCTGGAGTTCTTTTTGTAACAACATTATCATATTGCCAAGCTTCTTGTCCATTAGGGATTGAGAGTGAAAATATGCAAACGCTATAGAGAAAAACATATTGATTGGAAGCACAACATATAATACACCAAATCAAACCTCTAAAAATGTTCATTCCAAAGACATTGATCTAGAAAAAATCTAAGCACCTTATCAAAATATATGAGCTCTATAGTCTCGCGATTATAATGAAAAATCCTTAAAAACTGATGATTTTAAATCAACAATATATTCACTTCCAGAGCTTCGATTCGAATGATTTTTTTTTTTAATTTTGTTTTTGGAAGGAGACCAGAGCTATAACTGGTTTTGGTAAATTCTGCACCAAATTCTACAAAAACTTGCAAATCGTGCAGTTGTCCTCGGGAAAACCTTGAAAAAATGGTTGATTTTAAATTAGCGATATCTTGACCCCCCAAACTCTAATTTGGATTTTTTTGTTTGAAATCGGTTTTTTTTCCAAGAGGAATTCAAATATACAACCAATTTCTTCAAATTCTACTAATAAAGCTACAATAATTGATCTGAGTGTCGTGACCCTCTTTTTTCTTTTTCTTTTGAAAACCTGTAAAATAGGAAAAGCAAATTGACCTTCTTTTTGTGGCTAAAGAAAGTGCTCTGATACCACTTGTTATGTTCTTGAGATATGAAAATAGAGTACCATAAAAAATATCCAATAATAATATAGAATAAATATACACTTTATTATTATTATCAAACCCTTAATGTAGTGCACCACCTTACAATTGATCCTTTTATGGAAGGAATCCACTCTTGTTCACTTGCCTCTTCAAGGTGGGGAACTCATATTTAGCCAAGCTCAAAAATCAATACCCTTCAACTATCCTTCATTACATTTATTATTCTTCCTTATATACTACTATCTACCTCCTAAGAACATTATAGAGAAAGAACCTTCTAGTAGAAGGAACCTTCTAGTATGTGGAACCTTCCATTAAGTCTTCTCACATTTATTGTGTTCACACTATTACATGGGCCTTATTTATTAGAAAGGAATTCCATACATAACATAACCACATTATAATTACCATTGGGTACCTCCTTAGGTACCCCATATTACCCCCATAGATATACTACATACAATAACAAACAACATAATAAGTCTTCAAAAGATGGCTAGTTTTGGCTTCTCAATTAACTTGATTTTTTTTTACAATGTGAAGAAGAAATCCATTTCTCTTTAACATTCACTTTATTTAAACAAAAGGGTAAGGGAGTAAAATTAATTCATACCCCTTGACCATTGGTAACTTCCAGTTGGATAGTGGATCCTTTTTTCTTTTTTTTTTTTCTATATTTTTCAATAGAAGCTTTCCATGCCTCAATTTTTTTTTCTAAAATATAATTTTGAGGAATATGGTGTGTTTCAAAGGAGCCTTGAAAGAAGCTATAATTTAATCTATTCCTTTTACAAACTTCTCCATCTTTGGAAACAAGGTCATAACTAATGGAATATCTCTAGTTGGGTCTTCAACTTAACTTTTCATGAAATCCTTGTTGATGCTTGGAAGTGAGAGAAGATATTGTATTTCCTTTTTAATCTCATCTGTTCCTTCAATACATCCTTTTGAGGAAAAAACCATATTTTATACTAAATGAGGGGATATTGTAGTTTTCTAAAAGTTTCTCTATCTCTTGCCACATCATGAAAAAGTCTACCAACTCATGTTGAACTCCCTTTAATGCATTTTGATCATAATATCTCCAATATCTAAGGCTAAATTCAAAGATATAATTCCCATATTTTTACATTGGCCTTAGGCTCAACACTGTAGGTCAACTTGTAGTAGGCATAAATTTTGTGTACAAGATCTGATTGTTGCGATTTTTGCACTGTTGGAAAGTTATTGATGTCCAGAATAACATCAAGGGGTTTGAGATAAAGATGAAAAATTTTGACCCAAAAATATTATGTTTGATGCCTCAAAGTGGCTCCAAACTTTTCAAACCCTAGTTTTCCAAACTGAGACCTGCCATTAAAATGACCTTGCAAGTCGATTTCTCCAATTTTTTCCACTTTGAAAGCATTGAGATAATTGAAAAATAATATAATGATCCAATCCAGATCACTTGATGATTCAGATATTGAATTGGATGAAGTTCAATATCTATTTGAGTTGGATATGTAATACATCTTATTTAATAAAGTGATTTGGTTCAAATTGAGTACTATTATGGTTTGGGATTTGAAGGTCCAATTCCCTCCTAATTTTTCTATGATATGATGATTTTCCCTTCTTGATTCAGATTTTATTGATAATTTTCCATTCTTGATTTGATCTCCTTATTGATTCAAATATTAATGGTGAATTTCTTCTCACACTCTGTGTGAATTTGGTCGTTAAACTTTGGTGTTAGTAGATATTATATATTTACTCGTATTTCAATTTAGGTTTGGTTGACCACATAATTATTTTTTCTTTCCTAGTTGATGCTAGATTAAAAACTATAAAATTAATGAATTTAACATTTTGGATTTTTGATATATTGCTTATGAGGATTGTAAAGATATTTCTTACTATGATCCTCACCTTTATAACAATGCATCGTGTTTTATTATTGGGGAACACTATCAAGCATGGTTCAATGTATAAGATTGACCAACTTTACATTCTCACTAGCACAATTTTTAACTTCTAAAAAGCACCTGCTCTTCTTTATATGGAGGACATTTTGATGTCAATAAAATTATAACATTTGCAATGGTATTACTACTGACCATCCACGAGGAAGCATGCTAAAGAATTTGTTTGTAATTGTCACTTTGGAGTGCATCTAACTTTTTGATGCTTATGCCTACATGTACACCCACAATAGAGTGATGCATCCTATTAACCTATTGTTCTATTTCTACAAGACCAATATTCCACTTGCTCAACCTTCCCTATATGAACTTTTTGTGACACAATTTGTAAGTACATGTGTGTACATTAAAGTTGAATGCATAAGTTTTAGTACCTTGGAATTTCTTATGCATCTATAAGAACTCTTTTCCTTTCCATTCTCATACTAATATAAAAGTATATTATAACGATAATTGTTATTATCCTTTTAGTAACAAGAAGCTATTTTTATGGATTTCTTTAATAATTTGTCCATCGTGAAATTACACATGATCACTTCTTTCATGGTCTATCAAATATCACAAGTAGAATTTTCATTCTCTACAACAAAGAAATTAATTAGCCCACAACAAGAAATTTACTCTTACAACACATGTGGACATACTTTGGCTTCTTACCTAACCTTATTTCAAATCCACTTTTGGATTCTCAATCATTTGTTCCTATAAAGGATGTTTGGTTTATTCTCAGTCATTTGTTCCTATAAAGAATGTTTGGTTTGTAAACTTTAATAAATTCATAAATAAAACTCTTTTTGATTTGTAAACTTTAATAAGTGCCATCATATGAGACTATACATACATCCATGGAATTCACAAATTAGGAATTGATCCTACTTACCATGAGCCTCCACATATATAGTCCATATTCCATAATTGAATGCACACCCATTCTAAGGCTCCACTTTTTTTTTTTAAATAACAAAGATCACATGTATAAACTGTTAGAAATAGAAGTCACCTTCAGATTGCATTGAAGGTAAGCCCCGTACCCATAAGGTTATATGTCACTATAAATTGAGTTTAAAGATGTCAAATGGATAAGACTCAAGACAATATCATTTTAACTCAGAAAACTGGACTAGCACGCACATGCAATTGAGGTCTTGATCAACTTCAGTCAGTAAGTTGTAGTAAAGGTGAGTAGAAGGAAGACTTTGGTGAGGAAAGTGTAGAGGTCTGTTATGGACATCAGGTCTTCAAGGAACCTAAGGAGGAAAAACTTCGAACACAAGATCCTCTTGGATTCAAAGTTTCAAGAAACTAAAGAACATCATAGCAACACTGTAATCAAACATCCATCACAATACAACTATAAAAATCCATGTGAATCCTTCAATCATGGGCACTTCAGTATCAAAGGAAAATAAGATGAAGAAGAAAGTTGACTTCTATTAAACAATAAGTCTCAAATCCTATACATAACCAGAGAACCAATGTGCTTCATAGAAACATTACAATGTGGGAGCCTTGCTCAACCATCCCCCCTTCACAAAATATTAAAACTACATATTTATACATAGATTGACTACAACTACCAGAGGAGCGATCAATTAATGCATTCAAGGCTTGACTAATGTGTCTTCTCTGCAAAATTTGCATGCAGTCTTCTGTCAGACACGCGCTCTTTCATCTGGACCTTCTCTGTCAGACTACACATGCATCTCTCTATCAGACGCAAGCTCAGATTTGCTAGTCCTTTCTGGCTTTCCATTTATGTGGTGAGACGATGTCTCAACCACCTCCCTCTCTTTCATTAACTACCTTCATCGAGATCAGGATAGGCAGAGTCAACGCGACACCTCAAAAACATGCTAGCCTCACTCTGATCTTTGCCACTTGCGTATTGTTGGACCTTTGCAGAGCGAACTGGAAAGAAGACGTGGATGAGGACGATGGTAAGTGGGTGAGCTGCTTGGCACAATCTCGTAGGTTGCAACGAGTGAGAAACAACCACGTG
>ML792730.1:194244-205131 GCA_009831015.1 Picea engelmannii | reverse complement strand
CTGTGCTAACATAAACCACCTAGGACATGAAAATATGGGTAAATCATGAGATCAAAATTCTTTAATTTGGAATGAATGACTTGAGCATTTTAATACCAATATCAATTTGATTTAAGACACTTTGGAATTCTTCTCAATATTTGAAAAAATCAGACCTCTCTACTTAACTGAAGAAAAGACAAATAACCTAAAACCCAAAACAATTTATTACCAAAAATTGGGTAAATGAACTACATCAAAGTAAAGGAAATAACATAATATATGAAAAAACGATTAAGTGTCATTTTGTTTTCCTAAGGATTACTCTTATAATTTAAATTAATTTTTGGTTAATAAAGAGGTAAATGTTTACAAGAAACAAAAGTTTTACATAAGTGTCATTTTTTCCACTATAGTTGTCTACATGATGATCATGAAGGTTAAAAGAAGAAAATGTAAAAATACATGAGAGTCATCCTATTTAGATTGGAATTGCATTGAAAAAAAATGAGAGGGTTAGTTGTCTACAAGATGCGCATGAAATATAGAAAGAAAAAATGAAAATTATTTGAGAGTCATCTTACCTAGTGTGGATTTTCATTGAAAATAAAATGGTTGAAGAGACAATTTCAATGTTTGAGTGCAAACTATAGCAAGTCATGGAAACAAATGAGATACAATTTCCTTCTATTTTAAAATTGCATATGTACATTAAAGTAAAATGCATAAGTTTTAGTACTTGTAATTTCTTGTGAAACTATAAAAACTCTTCTCCTCTCCCTTCTCATACTAATAAAAAAGTAGCTTATCTCCACAACACATCAACAAAAAGAGAAATATGCAAATTATTCTTTTATAGATAAAATAATAATCAAAATCAAATTAAAGTCTATGCTAAAGTGTTATGCATAATTTTTATACGTCATTATTATTCCATTTGGAAGTATATTAATTTATTTGATGTTCTTACTTTTAAACTAACAATAATATCAACAAAATCAACCATCACAAATAACTTTTTGTTTATGTATTCTCCCATATGCTATGTTTGAATTTTGGAATATATAAAATTTAATAAGTGGATGAATAAGATGGTTTTACATCTTATTTGGCCTCATTTTGAAGTATTTTCATTTCAAGGTATTTTTTTTCTGAAGGCATCACCCTATACAATAAGTTTACTTTAATACTTTTCATAGTATTGACACATTTTTTGATTGCCTAAAAGACATGTTTCCCATAAGCTAGTTCGACACTATAAAATTAATCTATTATGTATTTTCTAAGAAGTTTTTTGTGTATGATTATTTAGCATTAAATATGAAACTCCTTGTAGCATTAAAATCTAATGCAATAATAATTATTTCAAATGTATGGCTCGTAAGAATAATTATTTCAATTCTTCTATGTTGATACATTTTCCTCCTTAAAAACATTGTCTTACTTATACATATGCCTTTTGTTTTTATGATCCATGGATGACCCATGTCCCTTAGAAATAACTACTTGATTAATGCCCAAGACATCAAATTTCATCCCTAAAGAATGTATTGGGTGAAGACACCCTTCACTAGTCTCTCATGGGCCAAAATACATAACTATAGGGATTGTCTCCTGGTATGAAGCCATGTTCATGATCCATGTGACTTACACACAACATTTAAAACCTAAGCTCTAGGATTTTGGTCTTGAAGCATGTCTTAGGAGAGGATACCCTTCCTTGGTGTGCCAAATATTATTCATAAGCAAATCCTAATCCAATTTTTTTTCTTTATAGGGCTTATCTTATAGTATGAAGTAGTTCCTTTAGGGCCAAAGCCACAAGATTATACCCCTAAAACATTTCTTAGGAAAGGATACCCTTACTTTGGTCTATTTTATTATAAATACATTCCTTCATCTTCCTTAACATTGCACTTGGTCTCTACCTTAACGTTGCACTTGGTCTCTACCTCATGTTTCATAAGAGGTCACACTTATTGAATTCATATTTGAATACCATCCTTGTCGAAATAATTGTCATTTCTTCCATAGTCATCATCATCGTCATCGTCATTAAACATTAATTATAATGTATAAAATATATTTTATATAACATATATGTATGTATGTATGTATGTATGCATGTATGCATATATGTATATGTAATACATACATGTATTACATATATGTGTGTGTGTGTGTGTATTACACACACACACACATATAATTTTTTTTCTTAAGTTGCAAAGCATGGGCAAAACCATTGAGTATTTACCCTCATTTCAAGGATGGTACCTAGGGTAAACCCTAGAATATTTAGGGCAAAAGGATGGCCAAAAACAAGGATTGAAGCCATTACAATAACATAATTATTAAGAGCTCAACATGTCACTTGTGGGAATTGAACCTGGATGGGGAGGATCATTGGTTGTGGATCTTGATTATCTTCCTAATTCATAGGTATTTTCTTAGCTACATTTGGATCCCATAGTCCAGACCTTGGTGGGGTATTGTGTTATATTCTTTCCATAATTAGTCTCACAAGTTGTTACATTGTGTTGGGATTTTTTGCATCTGTTTTGGGCTGTTTTGGAAATGATAGGTGTAAGTGACACACCATCAACTAGAAGGTTAGATCTGGATCGGGGTTGTCTAATTAACCCAAGATGTTTGGTATGATCTGACCCGACGGGTTTAATGGTTATGTTAGCCAACTAGAGTCCTAAAAATAGTAAAAGAAATAAACTAATCTAAAGCTATGATTCTAACAGTTGATATACTAATTACAAATGTGAATGTACAAATGATTATAAATAATCTATATACAATTTACAAGATTTACTTGAAATCTTGCAAAAATGGATGTTTGTAATAGTGTTTTAAAAAAAATAATTAAGAACATAAATCTTTCAAATGTTTAAAGATATCAAACTTATAATTACTAAGCTAATATGATTGAAACAATGACACAAAAACAGTCAAAGATAATTAATGCAATCATCGTTTCATTAATAAACAATTTAATTAAATACCACACAGACTAACCTCTAGTTGATCAACAAAACTGAGTTTATCTCTCTATGTCGTTTGAGCTCCTGCTTGCCCTGCATTTAAGGGAAACCTATGACAGAAAAATACTAGTACTTCCAGAATAAATTCAAAGAAGTGTTTGATATTTGGAGTGAATTTATAACAACATAAATATAACTAATTAAAAATCCTGTGATATTAAGATAATCAATATATGAGAATGAAAGAAAACTCAATTCTGCGTATTGATATTATCCATCATTTAACAGCATAAATAAACTCAATAATAATTAAATGATCGATTGATCACACATACAAAATGAACCAACATATCATGGAAAACATTCAAATAATCATCAATATGAAATATCATGAGAAGACAAGGCTAAAGCTAAATTGAGAGGATGATAATTCATAACATAGAAATAACAGGAGAATGCAATGGAATAAGCATTGCACAATTCACACAGGTCTAAAGCCAATAGTGAATTTCTTTCCCATATCAATTCCCAAAAATTACATGTCCATACTGTAGTCCCAAAAAAGTTGTCCTTAACACTAAAAAACAACCATTATTTAAACCTGTATTGATCAATAACCTCTTATCATACAAGATAGAGGGTAATCCAAGAAAATTATATTTCTTTACAAAAATAGGATAACAAAGGAACACTCCTGTAGGAGTTCTTTCATCAAAATTAATTACATAAATGGCATTTTTTTATCAAAATAAATGAGAAATCACTAAGCCATGCAACGCATAATCCATGATTTCTTCTCTTTGTGAATAACATCATAACTATTTTTCTCTTGAAAATGATAAAACAAAATTGAATTTTAGATAACAACACGAACTAACATTTACAAATAGACTGGCTACATAATCGTGAGATTCTGTAGCTAGTCTTAAATTAACAATAAAATCAAAATAAAATCTATCTATTTTATTTTTCCAATAGAATTAAATCAAAGAGAATAAAAACAATTTTTATTGTTTCATAGATTAGACAATGAAGCATCTGATAAGTCTGAGTTAATGATAGTGTTGAAATTTGTTGCATTCTTGATAATCACATTACCAACACATTTAAACCTTTTGTTTTCCCTATCAGCATTGGATCGAATGCATTCCTTTAATTCTTCATTTTCCCTCTCAAGTAAGGAGTTTCGAGCTACCATATGTTTTAACTGCACTTGGAGATAAGGTATATCTCTGTAGTATCGTTCAAACCAGTCAAGACAATTTTCACAGTGTACATGAGCTATGGTAGGTAGAGGTTGCATGTATTTTGTAGAGGGAATTTTTGTCTATTCTGCAACTTGCTCCAGATCGTGGCATATACCAGCGAAGCCTTCTTGATTTTTTAGGAATAGAGGTAGCTCAGAAATGAAATCATATTGTATAGCTTCAATATTGGTTTCATTTCCGAGGCATTGGTCACCTACATCTTCTTAGGTAAGAAATTCATTAATATCATCATCGGACAAGAGATCATCCAACCCGATCACTAAGATCGAGCTCAAATGATCTTGCTGGAGATTTCTTAGATTCATGGATATTAACCTGCCTGGTCTCTTGTTTACAAAACTTAAATCTGAATTACTCCGTCCCTTATGTTTGCGATTTTTCTTGACAATTGATTTGTTCATAACACCTTGAGTTGGCTCAATAGTAGGAGCAGAAGAAACCCTATCCTTTAACACATCTATAACCTCCTCTAACGATTTTTTGTACATGAAATCATATTGTGTCTTTTTTCCCAAAGGGTTCTAAATAGCAAAAGATTTTTGTTATGTGGTCGCATGATCTTCATGTGGATCAACACCTTGATTTTTGGTAGTAGGTTTAGAGGGACTGGGGTTTGTATTGAAATGAAGAGGTGATTCTACTGTATTCTCGGGTAGGGCAAAGTTATTTCTTCATAGGAAATCTTCCCAAGTATCCCCAGTCCTAGCTAGATGCGACAACAACATAATTTGAATAAGGCCATGGTGAAAAAGACTTGATAGTGGGTAAAACTTCTGTTTTTGATAAAGTTTAGACATTTTATGTAGGCTCATAAACAGATAAAAAGGCATATTTAACTTGAACCCTAGAAAAATCATCAACAGGCAGATGTGATACAAGAAAACTAAGCCATACCTACCCTCACAAGTTATCAATTGTTTAAGAATTAGAAGCAGACGGTGCCATCGAGGTTTTATGAGAGTAATTGGTGTACCTTTTGGGCAACATTTCGATTTCTTAGAGACCATAAGAAAATTCTAGGCACACCTTCTAATTTGGCATTTTTGAACCATCGTTCTCCTTCCTGGGCCAGTCATGTAGCCTGTGCTGTGGAATCTTCGGTTACTTCAAGTTGCATATCCCCAATCTTAGCTTTGGAGCCATCAAATGACTAAGCGAAAGCTTGTGCAACTGCTAGGTTATAACCCTCAAAATTTCTAATAAAAACATCCCAACGATGTTCCACCATATCGCCTATGGAATCATCGTGAGCAAGGAGGGCTTGTGAACCATTGGGTTCAATTATTACCATGGGAGCCATGGGTACTATCACACAAACAAAACAAAGGCAATGAGAGGTAGGTTTCTCTTTCCAACACACAAGTAGTAGGAAGAGGTCTGTGAAATCGAGAGAGGCTCGATTCCTAAGGACTCAGGAGGTTATCATACTTGGCAATTCAAGATTTGAGTGGCTAAGAACCAGAGGACGTGCAGGCTTGCAAACCACTCTGCGCAATGAACACTAAACCCAAACCATTACCACTTACCTACTCGAATAATGAATGCGAGTCTGAATTATGTTGGACAATAGGATGATGTGGAAATGTAAGTACGTTAATCCTGTACCAGGGTTATAGGATTGTGATACAACTTGTAAGAGAAAGATGCATATTTCAAATTTTAACCCAAGGTCCTGCACAATTAAACATACCAAATTCAAAAATCATATAATCAACCATAGATGAGACTCGATTATATCTCCCAAAAGTGAATAAATCGATGGCAATGGATCATTCAATTAGCTTAAAAACTTTAGGATTTATAAACATATAGATGCCCTTTAAGTGTAATCCCTTTAGCAAATGAAACAAATAAATCACAAATTGTAAAATGATTACCCAAGCCATAATTTTGTTCTAATTTCATGCTTTCAGTCATGAAATTAAACAAAACAAACGATAGATTTAAAAACGAAAAAATATTATACTCAGCTAGGCCAATGAATCTCCTCAAAACCAAAAGACAAAAACGTTTGTAAGTATAAGGAGGAATCATCTACATAAATTTTTTATCCCTTGGTCATGACTTTTTATTATGATAAAATTTGACAGAATTGTTGGTTGCCAATAGGTCATTCATTATTAGGTCATAGATGGTATAGGTTATGTTGGTTCTTTTTTTCCTTGGAAGGGAACCCCTTTTAAAAGAGGGAATTTTATTGTGGTTGTGTATGGTGAGAGATTGTAGTTTGTTTTAGAGATGATACTGCGAGAGAGTGAAGAGGAGGTTGCAACAGATGTGTTGCATGTGTTATCACTTCATTTTTCTGGATTGAATAAATGAAGGACTGACTGTTTCTCCATGGACATAGCCCATATTAGGTGAACCACATATATTTGTGTCTATCTTGTATTATGTTCTTATGTGTTTTATTTATGCATTCATTTTGATTTTTTTTTATTATTATTTCTTTGTGATCGTATTCCTAACAACTAGTATCAGAGTCGAAGGTCTATTTGACTGGTAAACTCATAGGAAAGGAGGGTTCCTAGTTTGAGTGGGAGCAATGGAAAAAGAAGGAAATTTTAGGGTCACGAAGTTTAATGGCCAAAATTACCAGCTATGGAAGATGTAAATGGGGGACTATATGTATCATAAGAATATGTTCTTACCATTGGGTGGAATAACAAAGAATCCAATGACTATGAAGGGTGAATAATGGGAGGTTCTTGACATAAAGCAACTAGGAAGAATATAGTTGTGTCTAGAAGCATCGATGGATTTCAACATTTCAAAATAAAACACAATAAAATATCTAATGAAGGCATTGGCTAAGATGTATGAAAAAACCCCATCCCCCAACAAGGTATTTCTTATGAAGTGTTTATTTAATATGAAGATGTCAAAAGGTGGGTCTATTGTTGATAATTTAAATGACCGTAACATGATCACCTGTCAGTTAAGGAAATGAGATTTTGATTTTGTGTTCATTTCCAAAAGTTGAATGGCTTGGTCATGGATGTGAGTAATTATGTATTTGTTTCAAACACTTTAAAGCTTGATGATGTTTTTGGTTTTATCCTTAGTGAGGAAATGTGATTAAAAAGCACAGGTGAGACATCAGGTAATGCTTTGATTTTTGAGAATAGGGGAATACAAAGGGAGAGAGGAAAGATTCCAGGGAATCATGGGAAGTATAATAAGGGAATATCCAAATCTAAAGGGAGGATGGAATGTTGGAGCTGCAGGAATAAAGGACACTTGAATAAGGACTATAGGTCTCATAAAGGAAAACAAGGAGATGGAAAACATGGGAAAAATCAAGAATACAATGTAAAAAATGATGTGTTACAAGATGCTTTAATCATTTCATTAGATAATATTTATGATTCTTGGGTGGTAGAATCAGGGGCTTCATTTCATGCCACACCCCATAGGAAATATTTTCAATATTATGCTCAAGATTATTTTTTGACAGGTTAATTTGGGTGATGATAAACCATGTAAAATTGTTGGATAAGATACAAGTAAAATTATAGAATGGGAACCAATGGTTATTTAAAGTGGTGATGTTTCTTATTTGAGAAGAAATATAATTTCAACATGGTAATTGGATAGTGAAGGATATACAGTTACATTTTTCGAGAAATTCATGGAAGGTCTCTACAGGATCACTATTAATAACAAAAGGAGAAAAGGTAGGTACATTGCAGTTATGTACCAATACTGGTGTCTCTTTTATTTATTTAGGTTCTACAAGAGCATATACAACATTGTGGAATCATAGGCTCAAGCACATTAGTGAGAATGGGATGCAGATTCTCCAATCAAGAAATTTGTTTCCAGATTTGATGTAGGTTGATTTGGATTTATGTGAGCAATGTGTTTACTGAAAACATAAGAGAGTTGACTTTCTTAGAGTTGGGAAGGAAAATAAGAGTACAAAGTTAGAGCTATTTCATATATATGTATGGGAACTGGATCATGTATCATCTCTTGGTGTCTCTTATTATTATGTTACTTTTATTGATGATGCGATTAAGAAAAATTGGGTTTATTGCATTAAGAAAAAATATGATCTTTTCGATACCATTAAGAAATGGAAATATTTGGTTGAGAATGAGACATGGAATAAGTTGAAGTGTCTCAAATCAAATAATGTAGGTGAATAATGTAGCAAGGAGTTTGATAGTTATTGTTCATACCATGTGATTCATAGATAGAATATGGTTCGAAGAACACCAAAATAAAATGGTGTGTCAGAAAGGATGAACATGCCAATCATAGAGCATTCAAGGAGGATGGGATTACATGCAGGATTTCCCTTATAGTTTTGGGAAGAAGTTGTGAATATTATTGTTTACTTAATAGATAGAGGGATTTCAATTTCCCTCGAAAGTGGCATTCCATAGGAGGCATGGACACGTAAAAAGGTAAACTACTAATTTATAAAGACTTTTAGTTGTGAATCATTTGTCCATATTGATAAAGAAAATAGAACACAACTTGAGGAAAAATCCAATAAGTGTACTTTTATTGAATATGGAGTTAATGATTTTGGTTATCACTTATGAGATTGTGAAAATCAAAAAATAATTAGGGTTAGGGATATGGTATTCAATGAGAAAGTCATGTACAAAGATCATTTCCAAGGAAAGAAACAAGAAAAGGAAAACAAAAAATACACAGTGCTTGATAAAATCACAGAAAATGAAATTCCATAGGTGCCAGAAAATTAAAATGTTCAACATCAACAACAACAACAACAACATCAGGTACAACAAACTCCTACAAGTGATATTAGAAGATCTAACAGGTTAAGTAGATCCCTTGAATGATACTTAACTTTAATGTGTTATTTATTGTTGACCAATTCTAGTTAACCAGAAAGATATGAATAAGCAATGCAGGTAGAAACCCTAAAGAAGTGGGAGAAAGGAATGAAAGAGGAGATGGAATCCTTGGTACATAACCAAACTTGGGACTTGGTCCAGTTTCCTCCAGGTAAAATAAAATTGCATAATAAATGGGTTTACGGGTTGAAGGAGGAACATGGAGGAAAAAAATAGGTACAAGGCTATAATTTTTGTAAAGGGGTTTGCACATAAGAAATGTATATATTTTGATGAAAGTTTCAAATTGACTAAGGAGATGTGTCCCAAGACAGAGGAGTGGATATAATACATGTCCAAGGTTTCGTAATCATCAATGGTTGGTATCTCAATGCATGTGATGGTGTGCACAAGGCCGGATATTGAACATGTAGTGGGAGTGAGAGAAAGTATATGAACAATCTAGGTAAAGAGAATTGGAAGGAAATGAAGTGGATTATCATGTATATGAGAGGTACTACTACTCAAAAATTATGTTTTGGAGGTTCAAACACCATTCTACAGGGATAATTTGATTAATATATGGAAGGAGATATAGATATAAGGAGGAGCACCACAAGGTATGATTTTACTGTAGGTGGAACAACAATGAATTGGATTTCAAAATTGCAAAAGGTCATTGCACTTTCAACAACATAAGCATAATTTGTCGTTGATATAGAGGCTATTAAAGAGATGAATTGGTTATAAAGGTTTATGGAGGAATCATGAAAGAATAAAGAGAATAGAAGGTTGTACAATGACAACTAGAGTGCCATTCATCTTGAAAAGAACTTAGCCTTCCATTTTAGGACTATAAATATACAACTAATGTATCATTTCATACAATCCATTTTGGAAGATGGATATTTGAAGCTGGAAAATATACACACTAGCCAGAATCCTACAGACATGTTAATGAAGATAGTAACCAGGGAGAAAATGAGTTCTTTCTCACTTTTAGTTGGCCTTCAAGCATGAAGGTGAAGATGAGAAATTTTCTAAGTCCAAAGTTGGAGCATAGTCTAGGAGGTGCAGTAGCGGTGGAATTGTTGTCATCAGTCTCCAAGTGGGAGATTTTTGGTTGTGGATTTTTATTATCTTCTTGATTTAGAGCTCTTTCCTTAGCCACACTTGGATCCCAGACCCTAGGGGTTTTGTGTTATATTATTTGCACAATTAGGAACATGTGATATTACATTGCACTGGGCGCAATGGGGGCGGGTTCACAGGGGGGTGGAGCCCTCGAGAATTTTTTTTCCCCTAATCAAATTTTTTGGGGCAATTTTGTTGCATCAGTTTTGGGTGATTTTCACACATGGTTTTCCAGACTGTGGTTTTCTAATTCTAGTTAAGGAATTAAGGTTGTAATATAATTTAGTTCAATGGATTAAGGCCTTTGAATGTCATGGTATCCTATTATTATATTGTAATTTCATAGTCAATATTGACCATTCATTATTACATTACAAATCTGATGGTAGAGGTTATGTTGGTGCCTTTTTTTTCCTAGAAGACAACCCATTTTAAAATAGGACATTGTATTGCAACTATGTATGGTGAGATATTGTAGTGTGTTTGAGAGAGGATACCATGAGAGAATGAAGAGGAGGTTGCAACAAATGTGTTGCATGTGTTATCCCTTCATTTTTATGGAATGAATAAAGGAAGGATTGGATGCTTCTCCATGGACGTAGCCCATATCGGGTGACCACATATATTGGTGTCTCTATTATATTGTGTTCTTCTATGTTTTATTTCCACATTGATTTTGATTTCTTTTTATTATTATTTCTT
>ML792730.1:172442-188756 GCA_009831015.1 Picea engelmannii | reverse complement strand
TTCTTTGCATGTATGGATGTCGTACATGCATAATTCTACTATGATATTTTTCATTTATTCTGCCACATACCATTGTACAATCAATTTATCTTCAATACATGGGAATTTGAATTAAAAGATCACCCTGATTTTATTTGATTTATTTCAGTTTTTTTGCTGCTAGGTGGCTTATATCTCGCGTCTTTAAAAATGTAAGGAAGTTATGCGAGATCAATGAAGAAGAGAAAATCATACTAGAGCCAGAAACAATCCTTGAAACAAGAATTACGTAGCTGAGAAATTGAGCAATTATAGAGTACCTCTTCATATGGACGAACCTACTAGTGGAAGAGACAACATGGGAATATGAGTTCTTCATGTAGAAGCACCCGTGGTTAGTAAAGTGTTGAGGACAACACTTGTTTGAAGGGGAGGGGCATGTTAAGCCATAGACAAAGCCCCATGTTATGTACAAAACCCCTTATTAATCCCTAGATATTGAATTATTACATTTCTAGTGTTATGTGTGTAGGTCAACTAGAAACCTTCATTGCACCCTTTCATCACAATTGTACCTATTAGCCCTTGACCAAGTTTTGAGGATCCTTGGTCATGTTTGACCTATTTTTGGGACTTCGATAGGCTGTCGAAGGTGGAGCGCAAGATGAAGCGGATATCGCGGGATCTCGGCCCCTTTTTAGGGATTTTTTGGGTTTTGGGCTTATGTAATTTGTATGGGGATGTCGGCCCATGGGTTTACCCATGTTTAGGCCTATTTTGTAATGTATAAATAGAATCTAGGTGATGTAAGAAGTAGTGAATAGTGACTAGTAGTGACTAGTCAGTTGCAAGTGTGCTAAGTGCTGAGTGCTAATTGCTTTGTGCATACTGTGTGAGGCTTGCAGAGCTAAGTGCAAGTGATTGTAAGAGACTGTGGAGGGATTTGTGCTATAACTCAAGGAAGGAGGATCTAGCGAGGTGCACAGATCTCCTGTCCTCTGTGGAGTTTATTTTGAGGCTTTGTGCATGTAAGAAGATTGAAAGAATCTAATAAACAAGACAAAGAGTTGGTGCACGTAGCCCCAGGGTGGGGGTGAACCATGTATATCATGTGTTGTGAATTTTTTGTGCTTTTGGTTGTTCTTTTGTTTATTTGATTCAATGCTTAGTGCAATGTTAGATGATAGATGAATCTGATATGATAGCTTAGTGCTGAATAATGTGAATGAATGCTAGATCTGATCTCTATTGTTATGCTTAGTGCTTGAATCTATTGGATCTGTGTGAATACTACATTGATCTGTTGTTAGGGTTTAGCAGCGCTGTGAAATAAAGATGAATATTAACAAACTGTAATAACTAAGTGCTCTGTTAAGGTGTTACATTCATAGATCTGTGTCCTAGGTAAGGTTGCAAACATCTGAGTCCTGCAACCACCCCTTCCTCTATCTCGGGTGAGACTTCATCTTCTTCGCAGGTGTTTCTGAAAGGGCCGGTAATTAGGGTTTTGTTGGTGCGTTGTTGTAGCGTTGAACCCTGGGTCTGCCCCTCTGCCAACAAATGGTTCCGTTTTCAGGACCTAAAACTGTGATTGCTGGGAACTGAGGAAGAAGAAGCTCTGTGTGAAGATCTGACCCGAAACTGTGAAAGCTCTGTGCGTATATATGTTGCTCTGGTGCGCAGTACTCTACTGGTATTGTGAAACTCTGTGCTAAGAAGAGAAGTCTGATTTGAAGAAAAGAGGTAAGATCTCGAAGCCTTGTGCTCTGAAATAGGTAAGAATAGTGAAAAGTTTTAGATCTGGAAGCTTTGTTCTCTGAGAAAAGTAAGATAAGTGGAAATTGTTGTTTCAAGAATATGGATCTAGGTATGTTTGATAAAAAATTTCCTAGATTGAAAACTAGGGCGCATATAGAAGAAAGAAGATTTGATATGAGTAGATCTGATAAGAATAGTGAAAGATATGTTATTCCTATGCATAAAAAGAATGCTTGGACTAATGAATGGATGCAGGATCCTAGAAAGAATTTTTTGCAGGTTAGCTACCATGATCCTAGTGCACAGTACAGGAAAGGATGGGGATCATTTAAGAGAAAGAGAGGATTAACTCTTCCTTACAGTTGCAGAAGACTAGGACATCTTGCTAAGGAATGCCCTGGTAGAAGACCGAGTTGTCTTTGTTGTAAAGATATGGATCATGAAGTTTTGGATTGCCCTAGAATGATTGCTAAACTTGAAAGAATGAATATGAGACAATAAGACCATGAGAAAGGTCAAGACACTAAGACCATGGTAGAACCCTAGAAAGAATAAAAAACTGTATTTCTACAAATGAAAGAAACCCTCAATGACCACCGAAATATCAACTTATCAGAGATCTTCAAAGAAAAAGAGTACATAGAAGAAAGAATAGGAGACTTCGACATTGACTATGTTTTGGATGTAGAAACATAGGTGAATATTATGACAGAAAGAACTTGGGAAACTTTAGGAAAGCCTGCTATGATTCCTTCATTGGGAGGAATAGGATTATTTAGAGGAAAGCTGATAAACCTACGTGGAAATCTCACCCAGATATCAATGAGTGCTCATGGAACTTCGACAAAGGAAGAGTTTGAGGTTGTTAAATTTATTGAGAACAACGCCCCATTTGCTATATTACTAGGAAAAACTTGGATTGAAAGGGATTAGGCCAGAAGGAAAGAAGAAGAAGTCTTAGGGTAGAAGAAGCAAGAATTAAAAGATTTCATGACTAGGAGGATTGCACACTTGATTGAAGAAAAGGAGAACATATCAATGCTATTTAGAACCAAAAACTTGGATGTCGAAGTTGAAAGAACACAAGAAGACTCAAAGAATACTGAAGCACCTACCCCAGATAGAGAAGAAGTATTGCCCTTGAATCCTAGGAAAGAATCTCAATAGCATGAAGTTACTATGCCAATAGGAAATAAGAATTAGAACATAAAGATGAATACCGAGATGATGCTCACTGGAAATAAGGATAGAAAACTAAGTAAGAAGAGATCAAAGATCGAAAATTTATAGAAGGTTCCAGAGGGAACTTCGTAGAAGGAAAATTTGCAAAATTGAAACTTCGCTGAGAAAGAAGAACAACGCCACATGGCACTTCTCCATGGAGAAGCAATATAGCCGTTGGAAATAGTATAACCATTAGAATGATGCCCCAAATGGCTAGAACGACATTTTTGGTCAGAAATCTCACCATCAGACCATTGGGACCACGCCATAATGGACATAACTAAATTAATGAAGGCTTCTCGTCTGTTGGAGAGATTTGTTGCCTAGTTATCTACTTATTCCGTCGAGCCTTGCACCGAGAACACTTTTTCCAACCATGATTATCTGAGCCCAAAAATCAGTTGATTTTTCAAAGTGATCATCGAGTTATCATCATTTGTCCCATTTCATTGAGTAGTTACTCTTCAAACCCAAGATATTCAACCATGAGCATGTATGTTCGAAGAACTTAGCATAGTCGAAGAGTCTATGAAGGAGGTACTCATCGACCTCATGACTAAAAGAGTAATGTCTATGTCTGTGGGTGTACAAGCATCATCAAAGAGAGGAGTGCAAGCCTCTCCGTCGACCACTCGCAGATCTGGGCCATCCCAAGTCATCACAGAAAAGAGAACCAAGCACAGAGATGACCTAGAAAATGTGAAGCTAATCCCGACCATCTTACCTGACTACATCCCGCCTTTGGCCGAAGTGGTGAGTCATGATAGTGTTCCAAGAGATTTTGACTACACCATGGTTACTGCGTACCTGCCGAAGGGGATACACGCAGTTAGAGTGCAGCAGGAAAAGATCGCAACATTGAAGTTCAACGACTTCAACCTAGGAGACCGCAAGAACCATAGTATGCTCACCCCATATAAATACTTGACCAGGACGAAGGGGAAGAACTCGAAAATAATCCCCCAGTTGTGGACGATGAACCTCGCACAGTCCACCCTGTTGAATGTAATGAAAATCCCACACTTTGAAAGGAACCAGGAGGTTAACGCCTATTTTAAGCTCCTGCTCTCATGTTACCATGGTGGCTACTTATGGCTAGACCAACGTATCACATTCGATCCAAAGCTAATCCATAGGATCACCAGATTAAGTATGCAAGGACCCGACCCGTAGGACTTCTATCTAGGGAAAGCCACATATCACGCATTAGCACAAAAGATCAAGGATACCTACGATGATGTTGAGAAGGGGACGCGAGGCTACAAGGTAGCTTCCATCCAGAATGGCGTAGTGCGCCTAGCATGCCAATTAATTGCAGGAAATCTAGTAAGGAAGAACAAACCCATACAATTCATAGGGTCTGTCATTGATCTCGTAGGGAAATGTGTGGAAGGCCTACAGATGAACTGGGTGAAGTACCTAGTTAATCAGCTGGAATTAGACCGTCGCGAAGCATAGGATCAGGGCTACGAGTTCCACTTTAGTTGGATCATGATCCTCATTGCATTTATTTCTTTGGAAATGTTGGAAGGTGCGACCTTCCCGGACATTGACCCACTCAAACCACTTTTTTCAAAGTTCACTAGGCTCTGGTACTCGAGTGATATGGGAAAATAGTGGCAGTCGAACGTAGTATTTCACACATATTATTTCCAACTGAAGAGGGATATCGAAGACGAACCTCACATGACGCCAAACACCCTAAAACGGTTCTGACCCCTCATGAAGTTCTGCGTTGATCGACACTTCATCTATATCACTGCGCGAGCAGATGAGCATAAGGAGGATCTTCACTCGTACTAAAAGCTCACATAAGAGGACCTCGAGGAGATAACTAAGGACTGGTCAACAGACCTCCTTCTCCCCGCTAATCCTACAGAGATGTATGACCCCGAACTTGATAGCTCAGAGGCCACTCACAAAGAACTTGACACACCCAGAACCAACAGAAGGAAGAAGACTGCAGAAGTCCAAGACTTAAGCAGCGGATCAGAAAAAACTTCTGCAGTATCACCTGGCTGAGGGGGTCATGACCAAGTAGAAGAGATAAATGGCAAAGAAGATGATCATAATCAAGGAGAAGTAACACTGCCTAGAGATGAGGTTGATCCCTTGAAGAAGAGGAAGGTTTCTCCCCCAAAACCCTCTTCCCGAAAGAAATCCAGAGCCACCTTGACCAAGATGCAGGCTGTGCTCACTGTCGATGACTTTCACTTCATCATCGCGGTTGTAAATGACGTCTCGCAGGAAATATTGCAGAAACATGAAGCCAAGTAGGAGAAGATGTACGACAAAATAGAGGTTGAGCTCTGAGGGGTACAACAGGATCTTCAGTCCAGTCGCGCAGTGTCCACTACACCCCTGTCATCGGAAGAACCAAAGTTGGGAGATGAGCCAGCCCAACTCCGCTGACTAGCTGATCCGACCGAATCTCGCCTTCATCGCGCATAGGAAGAAATAGAACAAGACACCCAAGCCTTGAAGCAAGTGCAAGAAGTAGTCGTAGAACAACGCCGAGTTGCGGAGTAGGAGAACGTTTCTCTCCAGACAAAGTTTGAATAGGAGAAAGCATAGATTCAACAAGAAAAAGAACAGTTTCTCGTAAAACAACTCGAAGTGAAAGAAGCAGTCAACAAAGCACTTCGCTCTGTGACAGGCTTAGAGCCAAAGGCAGAAGACCGAGTTGAGCATCAAGTAGAGAATCTCACATAAGCTATCTAGCAGCTACACCAAATAATAACAGACTTAGAGCTCCGCACAGTGCCCGACACCCCGCAAGATGTGAGGGATCAAAGAGATGCAACTGCTCATAACACAATTGAGAGAATAAAGGCACTTGCCATGGAATTTAAACAACTAAGTGATCATAGTGCCCAGACTTATGAGTGACTCACCGAGAATCCAGAACTGAAGGCATTGGAGTCACAACTCCAGGAGGCAAAGAAGCAAGAAGAAACAATACAAGAACAGTTGAAGCCCCTATCAGTTGTTGAAAGGATGAAGCGATCCCAAGAGCAGTGCACTGCTCAATAGTAGGTCCACACCATTCAGAGTAGAGTCATGGAAGTGACTTAAAGGCTCCAACCTATACAGGATGAGGCTTGCCAACTCTTCTCAGAGATCGAAGGTCAAGGAGAAGAACTGGAGCAAGTCGTCACTGCAGCTGAACAATGCTTAGAGGGACCTCTCAGCGAATCTGTTATCCAAGAGTTTGATGAGCAGGAAGCCATGGCACAAAAACAAGTTGAAGCAGCTCGAGCCAAGCTCGAGGCTTTTGAGGCAGAATTACCTAGATCATAGTGACTCGGGATGAGTCACATGTGAGTGTTGGTGGCATGTTGGCCCTTGACCAAGTTTTGAGGATCCTTAGTCATGTTTGACCTATTTTTGGGACTTCGACAGGCTGTCGAAGGCAGAGTGCAAGACGAAGCGGAGATCGCAGGATCTCGACCCCTTTTTAGGGCCTTTTTGGACTTATGTAATGGGTATGGGGATGTCGGCCCATGGGTTTACCCATGCTTAGGCCTATTTTGTAATGTATAAATAGAAGTCTAGGCAATGTAAGAAGTAGTGAATAGTGACTAGTAGTGACTAGTCAGTTGCAAGTGTGCTACGTGATGAGTGCTAATTGCTTTGTGCATAATGTGTGAGGCTTGCAGAGCTAAGTGCAAGTGATTGTAAGAGACTGTGGAGGGCTTTGTGCTATAACTCAAGGAAGGAGGATCTAGCGAGGTGCGCAAATATCCTCTCCTCTGCAGAGTTTATTTTGATGCTTTGTGCATGTAAGCAGATTGAAAGAAGCTAATAAAGAAGATGAAGAGTTGGTGGACGTAACCCCAAGGTGGGGGTGAACCACGTATATCCTGTATTGTGAATTCTTTGTGATTTTGGTTGTTCTTTTGTTTATGTGATTCAATGCTTAGTGCGATGTTAGATGATAGATGAATCTGATATGATAGCTTAGTGTTGAATAATGTGAATGAATGCTCGATCTGATCTCTATTGGTATGCTTAGTGCTTGAATCTATTGGATCTGTGTGAATACTGCGTTGATTCGTTGTTAGGGTTTAGCGATGCTGTGAACTAAAGATGAATATTAATGAACTGTAATAACTAAGTGTTATATTAAGGTGTTACAATCACAGATCTGTGTCCCAACTAAGGTTGCATACATCCGAGTCCTGCAACCACCCCTGCCTCTACCTCGGGTGAGACTTCATCTGCTTCGCAGGTGTTGCTGAAAGGGTGGGTAGTTAGAGTTTTGTTGGTGTGTTGTTGTAGCGTTGAACCCTAGGTCTACCCCTATGCCAACAGTACCCCTTTGTCTCTTATATATATATAGATATAACAATGAGACCTAGTATTAGGATTATCTTATCTCATCTAATATTTTATTTTGAATTGGACATATTTTAAAGGAGGTTTCCCCCTCAAAGTGGACTGTAATCATTGAATATTTTATCATTTTTTAAGGCATTGGATCATAACAACCAACCCAACCAATGGAGTTTTACAATTTTGATGTCTCTTTTATTTATGATTACATCCTTCAGACTATAGAAAGAAAACATTATAACCAAATATTCACCTACTAAACAAGAAGATCGCACCACTACCATGCAGTTTGGCATTTTACCGAGTTAAGACAAAAATAATTGCATCTTGTTGGCTCTATGATGAAGAAAGGGTGTCATATTTCCTACATAATAATCATGGGAGATGTGGGAATCTAACTTGAGTGTTTGTTCCACAAAAACATATCAGTTCATGGAAAAATATGGTAGGTTGAACACGGCTTTGACCAGAGCTCAACGTCTTGTTTTATGGCCATTGGGTACATTTGAGAAACATGGGAGCTCGAAAATTTCATTCCAAAAAAACCCATATGCTCGAATTCACCCTCAAGAGGTGCAACCATCCAGAACATGGACGCACTACCAGATTTCTAAAGATGCTTGCTACTAGAATTCTAAAGGTGACTGCTACCAAAATTTTGAAAAATGCCACAAGAACAACAATACCTGTTGAGCCCTTCATTTTCAATAAAGATAAAAGAAGTGATAGACAAAGTCAAATAAGCCGCGTTACTGTTAGAAGTTAATAAGCCGCATAATAAGTCAAATGAACAACACAACATATGGAAGCTTCAGAAGCAACAAAAAAAGGGCAATATTGCAGGCGGAGTAAAGAATACAAGAAGCAGAGAAGAGTGGATTTGATATGGTCAATATACTATGTCAAAGACACAAAAGTATAAGTAAAAGGGTAAAGTAACAGGGTGGGGTTAATGATGCTCATAATACTAATGATATTGTTGTGTTGTGATTGTTGGGTTCTGTTGTTCATGTCTATTTTGCTATTGCCATGGGGGAGTATTGTAATAGTTTATGTGGGTATCACTGCTACATCCGCAATAAATCTTGAGTTTGTATGCACTGCGCAAGATGATATATTGTAGTTTTGGATTTTGGGAGATGAGATATGCAAGAATATC
Organism: Picea engelmannii; assembly: GCA_009831015.1. Taxonomy (NCBI): domain Eukaryota; kingdom Viridiplantae; phylum Streptophyta; class Pinopsida; order Pinales; family Pinaceae; genus Picea; species Picea engelmannii. Next base: position 180,301 of record ML792730.1, on the reverse strand, counting down.
ATCTATATGAATGGGTTGTACCACTGCTGCTAATACAATGATCTTATTTGGGGCCTACAAGTTTGTTTCTGAGGTTATCTTCAATGTCATGAATGGATCTGTAGTGATGTTGTGTATCTGCTTATTATTTTCCTTTTCTAATGTTAACTAGATGGTATCACAACTCAAACTTAATATACAACTTATGCATATGAATAGTATAGAAGTAGATCCAATGTTGCATTCTCCATAACTCCTTCCATATTTCAATTCCCGGTTACGCTTCGAGTAAGACCACCTTCCCTTGTAGAAGGTTGAATATGCCAGTGTACTTAGACTACAATGATTCCTTTTTGTTGGAAACTACCAAGGACCCTGGTCTCGATATTGTGCCAAAAAATGGTTTCATTGCTGATACCAAGCTTTAGAAGGAGTTCTTAGAGCTTGCCTCATTGGATCTATAAGTTTGTGGTTGAAAACTAGTGGGAAAGGAAGTGTGAGGAGTTCATAGTACAGGAGGTTGAGTTGTGGCACAAGAGTTATAGGGTTGTAAAATATACTATCTTCTATTCAGATGCATCTACAAATCTAGTATTTCCTATTTTTCAAAATCTTTCAAGTAGTTTTAGCTTTACAAATTTGATCAGAAGTAGTAGTGGAAGTATAACAAGTTCTATAGTTATATCGCAACCACAACTGTGTGGGGTTATTTTAGTAAGACCTATAAGCTCAAATATGGGAACACAAATTGTAGGATCCCTTGCCCAATACCCTAATTTTTGGGGAAAGGGACAATAGGATGTTGAGAAACATTGGTTTTTATGTGAAGCCATCTAGAGGTCTTGAGGGACTCCAGAAGAAAACAAGTTGGTTGAATTTTCGACCACTTTGAGAACTTGAGCTCTCAAATGGTACATGAAGTTCACTAAGCCANACTGTAATCATTGAATATTTTATCATTTTTTAAGGCATTGGATCATAACAACCAACCCAACCAATGGAGTTTTACAATTTTGATGTCTCTTTTATTTATGATTACATCCTTCAGACTATAGAAAGAAAACATTATAACCAAATATTCACCTACTAAACAAGAAGATCGCACCACTACCATGCAGTTTGGCATTTTACCGAGTTAAGACAAAAATAATTGCATCTTGTTGGCTCTATGATGAAGAAAGGGTGTCATATTTCCTACATAATAATCATGGGAGATGTGGGAATCTAACTTGAGTGTTTGTTCCACAAAAACATATCAGTTCATGGAAAAATATGGTAGGTTGAACACGGCTTTGACCAGAGCTCAACGTCTTGTTTTATGGCCATTGGGTACATTTGAGAAACATGGGAGCTCGAAAATTTCATTCCAAAAAAACCCATATGCTCGAATTCACCCTCAAGAGGTGCAACCATCCAGAACATGGACGCACTACCAGATTTCTAAAGATGCTTGCTACTAGAATTCTAAAGGTGACTGCTACCAAAATTTTGAAAAATGCCACAAGAACAACAATACCTGTTGAGCCCTTCATTTTCAATAAAGATAAAAGAAGTGATAGACAAAGTCAAATAAGCCGCGTTACTGTTAGAAGTTAATAAGCCGCATAATAAGTCAAATGAACAACACAACATATGGAAGCTTCAGAAGCAACAAAAAAAGGGCAATATTGCAGGCGGAGTAAAGAATACAAGAAGCAGAGAAGAGTGGATTTGATATGGTCAATATACTATGTCAAAGACACAAAAGTATAAGTAAAAGGGTAAAGTAACAGGGTGGGGTTAATGATGCTCATAATACTAATGATATTGTTGTGTTGTGATTGTTGGGTTCTGTTGTTCATGTCTATTTTGCTATTGCCATGGGGGAGTATTGTAATAGTTTATGTGGGTATCACTGCTACATCCGCAATAAATCTTGAGTTTGTATGCACTGCGCAAGATGATATATTGTAGTTTTGGATTTTGGGAGATGAGATATGCAAGAATATCATCTATATGAATGGGTTGTACCACTGCTGCTAATACAATGATCTTATTTGGGGCCTACAAGTTTGTTTCTGAGGTTATCTTCAATGTCATGAATGGATCTGTAGTGATGTTGTGTATCTGCTTATTATTTTCCTTTTCTAATGTTAACTAGATGGTATCACAACTCAAACTTAATATACAACTTATGCATATGAATAGTATAGAAGTAGATCCAATGTTGCATTCTCCATAACTCCTTCCATATTTCAATTCCCGGTTACGCTTCGAGTAAGACCACCTTCCCTTGTAGAAGGTTGAATATGCCAGTGTACTTAGACTACAATGATTCCTTTTTGTTGGAAACTACCAAGGACCCTGGTCTCGATATTGTGCCAAAAAATGGTTTCATTGCTGATACCAAGCTTTAGAAGGAGTTCTTAGAGCTTGCCTCATTGGATCTATAAGTTTGTGGTTGAAAACTAGTGGGAAAGGAAGTGTGAGGAGTTCATAGTACAGGAGGTTGAGTTGTGGCACAAGAGTTATAGGGTTGTAAAATATACTATCTTCTATTCAGATGCATCTACAAATCTAGTATTTCCTATTTTTCAAAATCTTTCAAGTAGTTTTAGCTTTACAAATTTGATCAGAAGTAGTAGTGGAAGTATAACAAGTTCTATAGTTATATCGCAACCACAACTGTGTGGGGTTATTTTAGTAAGACCTATAAGCTCAAATATGGGAACACAAATTGTAGGATCCCTTGCCCAATACCCTAATTTTTGGGGAAAGGGACAATAGGATGTTGAGAAACATTGGTTTTTATGTGAAGCCATCTAGAGGTCTTGAGGGACTCCAGAAGAAAACAAGTTGGTTGAATTTTCGACCACTTTGAGAACTTGAGCTCTCAAATGGTACATGAAGTTCACTAAGCCAGGGATTCAAGAACAATATTTCACTCTGGTTCAGGTAGGACATAGGTTTATTGAAAATTTCCTATTTCCATAGTCAGAACAACAATCTCTCTTCGAGATGTAGGAGATAAAACAGAGAGATGGGGAGTCTGCATGGGAGTATAGTCAGAGATTTAAAGATTCAATAGGGATGTTGGAAAACCCTATTCATGAATACAATCAGATGGAGTAGTTTATTCATAACTTTATACCTTTGACTCACATCCCATTAACCCAACATACGATAAATTATCTAGGAGAAGCATTAGAACAAGCCATGAAGATTGAGGCTATGGTAGGGTATCCAGGAAGCCTCAGGTTTATCAGACTACCTAAAGATGCCAATATTTTGTAACTATAAGATCATATCTCTGCATTAATTGAGAACATTCAAGAGCTAACCCTTCCAAAGGCAAGTCAGTATGGTGTACAAGATGTTACACTGAAGGTCATACATCGAATGAATGTCCATGATTGAGAGGTGTAAGACCCTCAAGTACTCCAATGGTGCCTTCGCTAGTAGGACCAACTGGAGGAGTTGCACAATTTTATGCTACAACATTGTTTCATGGACTTGTTCAATATAACACCTTTCCAAATAATCAAGGGGTCATAACAATGAGTATTGTGGGATCTGTCGAAGTCATAGGAACTATCCATGACATTTCCCCTTTTTGCAAAAGTATACACATGCATCGAATATTATGTATTGTGATTTCTTTGGTTCTCTAGCTCATAATACCAATCAGTGTCATGCCCTAGATGCACTTGCATATAGATTGGACCGATTTGCATTCAGAGTAAATGAAGGACCTCAAGGGTTGTGCTGCATGAGCACAACAACCTCCCAATTTTATTTTCTTACCGTCTCCCTAAGATGAGAAATTGCCCCCCCCCTTCAAATATTTCTATTGGAACCCTCACACCCCTCTCTTGTGAAAATATCTAAGCCCAAGTTTTTCTTCCCACTCTTCCCACTTTACCATGTCCCATCTCTCTATAGTTCACTTCAACTCGCCGATCTATAGTTCAGTAAGTTCACTCTTCCCGTGCCAATACATAACATACCGACGAACACATCCTTTCTTCCACCTATACATTGGCACCAATGATTTCTTTGTTGATACATAGGCCACCTTCCTTCAAACTTGGTTGATGAATCCATGCATTTCTACTAAACCTCACTGAAACACGTACCTATCAACGAAGAATTTTGCATGATCAACGCTGATACATGCATCATGTATCATCTCTTGGTGTCTCTTATTATTATGTTACTTTTATTGATGATACGATTAAGAAAAATTGGGTTTATTGCATTAAGAAAAAATATGATGTTTTCGATACCATTAAGAAATGGAAATATTTGGTTGAGAATGAGACATGGAATAAGTTGAAGTGTCTCAGATCAAATAATGTAGGTGAATACTGTAGCAAGGAGTTTGATAGTTATTGTTCATACCATGTGATTCATAGATAGAATATGGTTTGAAGAACACCAAAATAAAATGGCGTGTCGGAAAGGATGAACATGACAATCATAGAGCATTCAAGGAGGATGGGATTACATGCAGTATTTCCCTTATAGTTTTGGGAAGAAGTTGTGAATATTATTGTTTACTTAATAGATAGAGGGATTTCAATTTCCCTAGAAAGTGGCATTCCATAGGAGGCATGGACACGTAAAAAGGTAAACTACTAATTTATAAAGACTTTTAGTTGTGAATCATTTGTCCATATTGATAAATAAAATAGAACACAACTTGAGGAAAAATCCAATAAGTGTACTTTTATTGAATATGGAGTTAATGATTTTGGTTATCACTTATGAGATTGTGAAAATCACAAAATAATTAGGGTTAGGGATGTGGTATTCAATGAGAAAGTCATGTACAAAGATCAGTTCCAAGGAAAGAAACGAGAAAAGGAAAACAAAAAATACACAGTTCTTGATAAAATCACAGAAAATGAAATTCCATAGGTGCCAGAAAATTAAAATGTTCAACATCATCAACAACAACAACAACAACAACAACATCAGGTACAAAAAACTACTACAAGTGATATTAGAAGATCTAACAGGTTAAGTAGATCCCTTGAATGATACTTAACTTTAATCTGTTATTTATTGTTGACTAATTCTAGTTAACCGGAAAGATATGAATAAGCAATGCAGGTAGAAACCCTAAAGAAGTGGGAGAAAGGAATGAAAGAGGAGATGGAATCCTTGGTACATAACCAAACTTGGGACTTGGTCCAGTTTCCTATAGGTAAAATAAAATTGCATAATAAATGGGTTTACGGGTTGAAGGAGGAACATGGAGGAAAAAAATAGGTACAAGACTATAATTTTTGTAAAGGGGTTTGCACATAAGAAATGTATATATTTTGATGAAATTTTCAAATTGACTAAGGAGATGTGTCCCAAGACAGAGGAGTGGATATAATACATGTCCAAGGTTCCGTAATCATCAATGGTTGGTATCTCGATGCATGTGATGGTGTGCACAAGGCTGGATATTGAACATGTAGTGGGAGTGTGAGAAAGTATATGAACAATCTAGGTAAAGATAATTGGAAGGAAATGAAGTGGATTATCATGTATATGAGAGGTACTACTACTCAAAAATTATGTTTTGGAGGTTCAAACACCATTCTACAAGGATATGTTGATTAATATATGGAAGGAGATATAAATATAAGGAGGAGCACCACAATGTATGATTTTACTGTAGGTGGAACAACAATGAATTGGATTTCAAAATTGCAAAAGGTCATTGCACTTTCAACAACATACGCATAATTTGTCGTTGATATAGAGGCTATTAAAGAGATGAATTGGTTATAAAGGTTTATGGAGGAATCATGAAATAATAAAGAGAATAGAAGGTTGTACAATGACAACTAGAGTGCCATTCATCTTGAAAAGAACTTAGCCTTCCATTTTAGGACTATAAATATACAACTAATGTATCATTTCATATGATCCATTTTGGAAGATGGATATTTGAAGCTGGAAAATATACACACTAGCCAGAATCATACAGACATGTTAATGAAGATAGTAACCAGGGAGAAAATGAGTTCTTTCTCACTTTTAGTTGGCCTTCAAGAATGAAGGTGAAGATGAGAAATTTTCCAAGTCCAAAGTTGGAGCATAGTCTAGGAGGTGCAGTAGCGGTGGAGTTGTTGTGATCAGTCTCCAAGTGGGAGATTTTTGGTTGTGGATTTTTATTATCTTCTTGATTTAGAGCTCTTTCCTTAGCCACACTTGGATCCCAGACCCTAGGGGTTTTGTGTTATATTATTTGCACAATTAGGAACATATGATATTACATTGCACTGGACGCAACGGGGGAGGGTTCACAGGGGGGTGGAGCCCTCGAGAAATGTTTTTCCCCTAAGCAAATTTTTTTGGGCAATTTTGTTGCATCAGTTTTGGGTGATTTTCACACATGGTTTTCCAGACCGTGGTTTTCTAATTCTAGTTAAGGAATTAAGGTTGTAATATAATTTAGTTCAATGGATTAGGGCCTTTGGATGTCATTGTATCTTATGTATTATATTGTAATTTCATAGTCAATATTGACCATTCATTATTACATTACAAATCTGATGGTAGAGGTTATGTTGGTGCCTTTTTTTTCCTAGAAGGCAACCCATTTTAAAATAGGACATTGTATTGCAACTATGTATGGTGATATATTGTAGTGTGTTTGAGAGAGGATACCATGAGAGAGTGAAGAGGAGGTTGCAACGAATGTGTTGCATGTGTTATCCATTCATTTTTATGGAATGAAAAAAGGAAGGATTGGATGCTTCTCCATGGACGTAGCCCATATCGGGTGACCACATATATTGGTGTCTCTGTTATATTGTGTTCTTCTATGTTTTATTTCCACATTGATTTTGATTTCTTTTTATTATTATTTCTCCGTGATTCTATTCCTAACAAGGATAACATCATTCCTCCTAACCACTCGAGCTAAACCAAATTGACACACACACAGAGACACACAATATTATATATAACATTATATGTTGAACATGTATCTTATATATAATATACAAGATAAAAATATATATTATATATAATATATATAACATATATATAATATAAAAAACAATATATATCATGAGTACATGTAGCACAGGAGTAAACCACTAACAACCCCATGCCCCCACATAACACAAGCCCTACAACACTAAATGATACACCACCTATGCTCCCACATTTCACAGGCTCACAACAAAGGATACAAGCCCCATGAAAGAGGATATAGAAATCACCTGCACCTCCACATTTCATAGGAACCATGATAGAGGATAAACACCATGCAACAAAGGATACAAACCCTACCCACATCCACACATTTCATAGGATCCACGATAAAGGATACAAACCCCACCCATGACCCCACATTTCACAAGCCCTGTGACAGAGGATATATACATCACATGTAGGATGGCCAAAAAAGGAGGTAGAGACCCCTAGCTTGAGTGAAAAATGGAGATAAATATCGACGACAAGGTAGAAGATAAAGGGGCCACCAGATTGATGAATAATGTTGCCTAAATAAGTGACTCTACACCTCTACATTTTCATTTGTTGAAAACAAAAATGATGAGAGAATGATCCCTAGTAGTGATGAGATATTTAAACATTATGATGAAAGGAGACTATCACTATAATGTTTGTTGGCTTATTTTATTTAATAAGACTTAAATTTGATAAATTCATGTGTTTCTTTATCTTATTTAGGTTATTCAAATGGGTTTTCTGTTATATAGAAATATAATACCTTCAGTATTGTCCTACACTATGTAATTGTACACTTATACGATTCCACATTGAAAACATAATTCATCAAGGAGAGGTCTCCTGGACAACAAAATAAAGATCCTTGTGTTGAAAGAAACACCATTCACTCTCACGAATTGATACCTTTACAAGCTAGGCAT
>ML792730.1:158398-168682 GCA_009831015.1 Picea engelmannii | reverse complement strand
TTGGAATTCATCTAGCACAGTATTTGGAATATTTGCATGTCCTCCCTTATTTCCATTTACTTTGTCCTGGTCAATGTTTTTTAAGAATTTCATTGCTTCTCTCATTATTCTTTCTTTGTTTTCTGGATTGACATATGTGTTTCAACCTCTCCTCTGTCGACTTGGCAGGTCTGGGTAAATGTCTTCACCAACTTCCCATCATGTTACTGCATGGATATTTTTTGAATTTAAGATGTCATTCTTTGGCACTATATGCAAGAGGTTTACATTTCACTTATTCATTACTTTATTTAGGACAATTGGATAGTCTTCAAGGGAGTGGTATCCTAAACCACAAATGATGTAGAACTTGAGATCCGTTTTGACCTTTACTGGGAAATTTGGGTTTATGTGGTCATCCTTATAGCAGTTGAAGCAGTAGTAGCGGCCTCAATAACATTCTCTATTGAATGTTCCTCTTCCTCCTCTTCCTTGGCCTTGATAACCTCCATGACCTCGACCTCTGTATCCATTTCCATTACCTTGGTTGATGTTCTAGTCGATTGTCTATGTATGATATACTTAAAGGATGTTTGTTCTATTTTTCCCATTCAACCAACACTCTTGCATTGAATGATTGTTTTCCTCACATATGTGGCACCATTTTGGTTGCACATTCCTTATATTATGTGGACCGTCTCGTGTTGCATGATTTGTTATAGCCTCACAAATTTCAAAGAACATTTCGATTTAGGTGCATCAACTATTGGATCCAATGCATCGCTAAATTGTGCACCAACATATTGTGCACCATAATTCATTTCATGAAATTGACATTTTTTTTATTGATTGTTGGAATTCTACAATTTTTTCTTCTAGTCTTTTCTCAATTATTGATGAAGTCGAAGCACCTTCATCCTCCATTTCTACCTGTTGGGATTTTTCAACGCTTCTTTGCATGTATGGATGTCGTACATGCATAATTCTACTATGACATTTTTCATTTATTCTGCCACATACCATTGTACAATCAATTTATCTTCAATACATGGGAATTTGAATTAAAAGATCACCCTGATTTTATTTGATTTATTTCAGTTTTTTTGCTGCTAGGTGGCTTATATCTTGTGTCTTTAAAAATGTAAGGAATTTATGCGAGATCAATGAAGAAGAGAAAATCATACTAGATTCAAAAAAAATCCTTGAAACAAGAATTACATAGCTGAGAAATTGAGCAATTATAGAGTACCTCTTCATATGGAACAACCTACTAGTGGAAGAGACAACATGGGAAGATGAGTTCTTCATGCAGAAGCACCCGTGGTTAGTAAAGTGTTGACTACAACACTTGTTTGAAGGGGAGGGGCATGTTAATCCATAGACAAAGCCCCATGTTATGTACAAAACCCCTTATTAATCCCTAGATATTGAATTATTACATTTCTAGTGTTATATGTGTAGGTCAACTAGAAACCTTCATTGCACCCTTTCATCACAATTGTACCTATTGGCCCTTGACCAAGTTTTGAGGATCCTTGGTCATGTTTGACCTATTTTTGTGACTTCGATAGGTTGTCGAAGGTGGAGCGCAAGATGAAGCGGATATCGCGGTATCTCAGCCCCTTTTTAGGGCTTTTTTGGGTTTTGGGCTTATGTAATGGGTATGGGGATGTCGGCCCATGGGTTTACCCACTCTTAGGCCTATTTTGTAATGTATAAATATAATTCTAGGCGATGTAAGAAGTAGTGAATAGTGACTAGTAGTGACTAGTCAGTTGCAAGTGTGCTAAGCGTTGAGTGCTAATTGCTTTGTGCATACTGTGTGAGGCTTGCAGAGCTAAGTGCAAGTGATTGTAAGAGACTGTGGAGGGATTTGTGCTATAACTCAAGGAAGGAGGATCTAGCGAGGTGCACATATCTCCTGTCCTCTATGGAGTTTATTTTGAGGCTTTGTGCATGTAAGAAGATTGAAAGAATCTAATAAACACGACAAAGAGTTGGTGGATGTAGCCCCAGGGTGGGGGTGAACCATGTATATCCTGTGTTGTGATTGTTTTGTGCTTTTGGTTGTTCTTTTGTTTATGTGATTCAATGCTTAGTGCAATGTTAGATGATAGATGAATTTGATATGATAGCTTAGTGCTGAATAATGTGAATGAATGCTAGATCTGATCTCTATTGGTATGCTTAGTGCTTGAATCTATTGGATCTGTGTGAATGCTACATTGATCCGTTGTTAGGGTTTAGCGGTGCTATGAAATAAAGATGAATATTAACAAACTGCAATAACTAAGTGCTCTGTTAAGGTGTTACATTCATATATCTGTGTCCTAGGTAAGGTTGCAAACATCTGAGTCCTGCAACCACCCCTTCCTCTATCTCGGGTGAGACTTCATCTTCTTCACAGGTGTTTCTGAAAGGGCCGGTAATTAGGGTTGTGTTGGTGCGTTGTTGTAGCGTTGAACCCTGGGCATGCCCCTCTGCCAACAAATGGTTCCGTTGTTAGGACCTAAAACTGTGATTGCTGGGAACTGAGGAAGAAGAAGCTCTGTGCGAAGATCTGACCCGAAACTGTGAAAGCTCTGTGTGTATATCTGTTTCTCTGGTGCGCAGTACTCTACTAGTATTGTGAAACTCTGTGCTAAGAAGAGAAGTCTAATTTGAAGAAAAGAGGTAAGATCTTGAAGCCTTGTGCTTTGAAATAGGTAAGAATAGTGAATTTTTTTAGATCTGGAAGCTTTGTGCTATGAGAAAAGTAAGATAAGTGGAAATTGTTGTTTCAAGAATATGGATCTAGGTATGTTTGATAAAAAAATTCCTAGATTGAAAACTAGGGCACATCTAGAAGAAAGAAGATTTGATATGAGTAGATTTGATAAGAATAGTGAAAGATATGTTATTCCTATGCATATAAAGAATGTTTGGACTAATGAATGGATGCAGGATCCTAGAAAGAATTTTTTGCAGGTTAGCTACCATGATCCTAGTGCACAGTACAGGAAAGGATGGGGATCATTTAAGAGAAAGAGAGGATTAACTCTTCGTTACAGTTGCAGAAGACCGAGACATCTTGCTAAGGAATTCACTGGTAGAAGACTGAGTTGTCTTTGTTGTAAAGCTATGGATCATGAAGTTTTGGATTGCCCTAGAATGATTGCTAAACTTGAAAGAATGAATATGAGACAAGAAGACCATGAGAAAGGTCAAGACACTAAGACCATGGTAGAACCCTAGAAAGAATAGAAAACCGTATTTCTACAAATGAAAGAAACCCTCAATGACCACTGAAATATCAACTTATCAGAGATCTTCAAAGAAAAAGAGTACATAGAAGAAAGAATAGGAGACTTCGACATTGACTATGTTCTAGATGTAGAAACATAGGTGAATATTATGACAGAAAGAACTTGGGAAACTTTAGGAAAGCCTGCTATGATTCCTTCATTGGGAGGAATAGGATTATTTAGAGGAAAGATGATAAACCTATGTGGAAATCTCACCTAGATATCAATGAGTTCTCATGGAACTTCGACAAAGGAAGAGTTTGAGGTTGTTAAATTTATTGAGAACAATGCCCCATTTGCTATATTACTAGGAAAAGCTTGGATTGAAAGGGATTAGGCCAGAAGGAAAGAAGAAGAAGTCTTAGGGCAGAAGAAGCAAGAATTAAAAGATTTCATGACTAGGAGGATCACAGACTTGATTGAAGAAAAGGAGAACATATCGATGCTATTTAGAACCAAAAACTTGGATGTCGAAGTTGAAAGAACACAAGAAGACTCACAGAATACTGAAGCACCTACCCCAGATAGAGAAAAAGTATTGCCCTTGAATCCTAGGAAAGAATCTCAATAGCATGAAGTTACTATGCCAAGAGGACATAAGAATCAGAACATAAAGAGGAATACCGAGACGATGCTCACTGGAAATAAGGATAGAAAACTAAGTAAGAAGATATCAAAGATCGAAAAGTTACAGAAGGTTCCAGAGGGAACTTCGTAGAAGGAAAATTTGCAAAATTGAAACTTCGCTGAGAAAGAAGAACAACGCCACATGGAACTTCTCCATGGCGAAGCAATATAGTCGTTGGAAATAGTATAACCGTTAGAATGATGCCCCAAATGGATAGAACAACATTTTTGGTCGGAAATCTCGCCATCAGACCGTTGGGACCATGCCATAATGGACATAACTAAATTAATGAAGGCTTCTCGCCCGTTGGAGAGATTTGTTGCCTAGTTATCTACTTATTCCGTCGAGCCTTGCACCGAGAACACTTTTTTCAACCATGATTATCTGAGCCCAAAAATCAGTTGATTTTTTAGAGTGATCATCAAGTTATCATCATCTGTCCCATTTCATTGAGTAGTTACTCTTCAAACCCAAGATATTCAACCATGAGCATGTATGTTTGAAGAACTTAGCGCAGTCGAAGAGTCTATGAAGGAGGTACTCATCGACCTCATGAATAAAAGAGTAATGTCTATGTCTGTGGGTGTACAAGCATCATCGAAGAGAGGAGTGCAAGCCTCTTCATCGACCACTCGCAGATCTGGACCATCCCGAGTCGTCACAGAAAAGAGAACCAAGCACAGAGATGACCTAGAAAATGTGAAGCTAATCCCGACCATATTACCTGAATACATCCCGCCTCTGGCCGAAGCGGTGAGTCATGATAGTGTGCCAAGAGATTTTGATTACACCATGGTTACTGCGTACCTGCCGAAGGGGATACATGCAGTTAGAGCGCAGCAGAAAAAGATCACAACGTTGAAGTTCAACGACTTCAACCTAGGAGACCGCAAGAACCATAGTATGCTCACCCCATATAAATACTTGACCAGGACGAAAGGGAAGAACTCGAAAATAATCCCCTAGCTGTGGACGATGAACCTCGCACAATCCACCTTGTTGAATGTAATGAAAATACCACACTTTGGAAGGAACCAAGAGGTTAACGCCTATTTTAAGCTCCTGCTCTCATGTTACCATGGAGGCTACTTATGGCTAGACCAATGTATCACATTCGATCCAAAGCTAATCCATAGGATCACCAGATTAAGTATGCAAGGACCCGACCCGTAGGAATTCTATCCAGGGAAATCCCCATATCACGCATTAGCATAGAAGATCAAGGATACCTACGATGGTGTTGAGAAGGGGACGCGAGGCTACAAGGTAGCTTCCATCCAGAATGGCGCATTGCGCCTAGCATGCCAATTAATTGTAGGAAAGCTAGTAAGGAAGAACAGACCCACACAGTTCATAGGGTCTATCGTTGATCTCGCAGGGAAATGTGTGGAAGGCCTACAGATGAACTGGGCGAAGTACCTAGTTAATCAGCTGGAATTAGACCGTCGCGAAGCATAGGATCAGGGCTACGAGTTCCACTTTAGTTGGATCATGATCCTCATTGCGTTTATTTCTTTGGAAATGCTGGAAGGTGCGACCTTCCCGGACATTGACCCACTCGAACCACTTGTTTCAAAGTTCACCAAGCTCTGGTACTCAAGTGATATGGGAAAATAGTGGTAGTTGAACGTAGTATTTCACACATATTATCTCCAACTGAAGAGGGATATCGAAGCCGAGCCTCGCATGACGCCAAACACCCTACAATGGTTCTGACCCCTCATGAAGTTTCGCGTTGATCGACACTTCATCTATATCACTGTGCGAGAAGATGAGCATAAGGAGGATCTTCACTCGTACTAAAAGCTCACATAACAGGACCTCGAGGAGATAACTAAGGACTGGTCAACATACCTCCTTCTCCCCGCTAATCCTACAGAGATGTCTAGCCCCGAACTTGATAGCTCAGAGGCCACTCACAAAGAACTTGATACACCCAAAACCAACAGAAGGAAGAAGACTGCAGAAGTCCAAGACTTAAGCAGCGCATCAGAAAAAACTTCTTCAGTATCACCTCGCTAAGGGGGTCATGACCAAGTAGAAGAGATAAATGGAAAAGAATATGATCATAATCAAGGAGAAGTAACACCGCCTAGAGATGAGGTTGATCCCTTGAAGAAGAGGAAGGTTTCTCCCCCAAAACCCTCTTCCCGAAAGAAATCCAGAGCCACCTTGACCAAGATGCAGGCTGTGCTCAACGTCGATGACTTTCACTTCATCATCGCAGTTGTAAACGACGTCTCGTAGGAAATATTGCAGAAACATGAAGCTAAGCAAGAGAAGATGTACGACAAAATAGAGGTTGAGCTCTTAGGGTTACAACATGATCTTCAGTCTAGTCGCACAGTGTCCACTGCGTGCCTGTCGTCGGAAGAACGAGAGTTGGGGGATGAGCCAACCCAACTCCACCGACTAGATGATCCGACTGAATCTCGCCTTCGTCGCGCATAGGAAGAAACAGAACAAGACACCCAGGCCTTGAAGCAAGTGCAAGAAGTAGTTGTAGAACAATTCCGAGTTGCGGAGTAGGAGAACGTTGCTCTCCAGACAAAGTTTGAATAGGAGAAAACATAGATTCAACAAGAAAAAGAACAGTTGCTCGTAGAACAAATCGAAGTGAAAGAAGCAGTCAACAGAGCACTTCGCTCTGTGACAGGCTTAGAGCCAAAGGCAGAAGACTGAGTCGAGCATCAAGTAGAGAATCTCGCATAAGATATCTAGCAACTACAACAAATAATAACAGACTTAGAGCTCCGCACAGTGCCCGACACCCCGCAATATGTGAGGGATCGAAGAGATGCAACTGCTCATAACACGGTTGAGAGAATAAAGGCACTTGCCATGGAATTTAAACAACTAAGTGATCATAGTGCCCAGACTTATGAGCGACTCACTGAGAATCCAGAACTGAAGGCATTGGAGTCATAACTCCAGGAGGCAAAGAAGCAAGAGGAAACAATACAAGCGCAGTTGAAGCCCCTATCAGTTGTTGAAAGGATGAAGCGATCCCAAGAGCAGTGCACTGCTCAATAGCAAGTCCACACCATTCAGAGTAGAGTCATGGAAGTGACTTAAAGGCTCCAACCTATACAGGATGAGGCTTGCCAACTCTTCTCAAAGATCGAAGGTCAAGGAGAAGAACTAGAGCAAGTCGTCACTGCAGCTGAACAATGCTTAGAGGGACCTCTCGTCGAATCTATTATCCAAGAGTTTGTTGAGCAGGAGGCCATGGCACAAAAACAAGTTGAAGCAGCTCGAGGCTTTTGAGGCAGAATTACCTAGATCATAGTGACTCGGGATAAGTCACAGGTGAGTGTTGGGGGCCTGTTGGCCCTTTACCAAGTTTTGAGGATCCTTAGTCATGTTTGACCTATTTTTGGGACTTCAACAGGCTGTCGAAGGCGGAGCACAAGACGAAGCAGAGATCATAGGATCTCGACCCCTTTTTAGGGCCTTTTTGAGCTTATGTAATGGGTATGGGGATGTCGGCCCATGGGTTTACCCATGCTTAGGCCTATTTTATAATGTATAAATAGAAGTCTAGGCGATGTAAGAAGTAGTGAATAGTGACTAGTAGTGACTAGTCAGTTGCAAGTGTGCTACGTGATGAGTGCTAATTGCTTTGTGCATAATGTGTGAGGCTTGCAGAGCTAAGTGCAAGTGATTGTAAGAGACTGTGGAGGGATTTGTGCTATAACTCAAGGAAGGAGGATCTAGCGAGGTGCGCAAATCTCCTCTCCTCTGTGGAGTTTATTTTGAGGCTTTGTGCATGTAAGAAGATTGAAAGAAGCTAATAAAGAAGATGAAGAGTTGGTGGACGTAGCCCCAAGGTGGGGGTGAACCACGTATATCCTGTATTGTGAATTCTTTGTGATTTTGGTTATTCTTTTGTTTATGTGATTCAATGCTTAGTGCGATGTTAGATGATAGATGAATCTGATATGATAGCTTAGTGATGAATAATGTGAATGGATGCTAGATCTGATCTCTATTGGTATGCTTAGTGCTTGAATCTATTGGATCTGTGTGAATACTGCGTTGATTTGTTGTTAGGGTTTAGCGGCGCTGTGAACTAAAGATGAATATTAACGAACTATAATAATTAAGTGTTATGTTAAGGTGTTACAATCACAGATCTGTGTCCCAGATAAGGTTGCATACATCTGAGTCCTGCAACCACCCCTGCCTCTACCTCGGGTGAGACTTCATCTGCTTCGCAGGTGTTGCCGAAAGGGTGGGTAGTTAGAGTTTTGTTGGTGTGTTGTTGTAGCGTTGAACCCTGGGTCTGCCCCTGTGCCAACAATACCCCTTTGTCTCTTATATATATAGATATAACAATGAGACCTAGTATTAGGATTATCTTATCTCATCTAATATTGTATTTTGAATTGGACATATTTTAAAGGAGGTTTCCCCCTCAAAGTGCACTGTAATCATTGAATATTTTATCATTTTTTAAGGCATTGGATCATAACAACCAACCCAACCAATGGAGTTTTACAATTTTGATGTCTCTTTTATTTATGATTACATCCTTCAGACTATAGAAAGAAAACATTATAACCAAATATTCACCTACTAAACAAGAAGATCGCACCACTACCATGCAGTTTGGCATTTTACCGAGTTAAGACAAAAATAATTGCATCTTGTTGGCTCTATGATGAAGAAAGGGTGTCATATTTCCTACATAATAATCATGGGAGATGTGGGAATCTAACTTGAGTGTTTGTTCCACAAAAACATATCAGTTCATGGAAAAATATGGTAGGTTGAACACGGCTTTGACCAGAGCTCAACGTCTTGTTTTATGGCCATTGGGTACATTTGAGAAACATGGGAGCTCGAAAATTTCATTCCAAAAAAACCCATATGCTCGAATTCACCCTCAAGAGGTGCAACCATCCAGAACATGGACGCACTACCAGATTTCTAAAGATGCTTGCTACTAGAATTCTAAAGGTGACTGCTACCAAAATTTTGAAAAATGCCACAAGAACAACAATACCTGTTGAGCCCTTCATTTTCAATAAAGATAAAAGAAGTGATAGACAAAGTCAAATAAGCCGCGTTACTGTTAGAAGTTAATAAGCCGCATAATAAGTCAAATGAACAACACAACATATGGAAGCTTCAGAAGCAACAAAAAAAGGGCAATATTGCAGGCGGAGTAAAGAATACAAGAAGCAGAGAAGAGTGGATTTGATATGGTCAATATACTATGTCAAAGACACAAAAGTATAAGTAAAAGGGTAAAGTAACAGGGTGGGGTTAATGATGCTCATAATACTAATGATATTGTTGTGTTGTGATTGTTGGGTTCTGTTGTTCATGTCTATTTTGCTATTGCCATGGGGGAGTATTGTAATAGTTTATGTGGGTATCACTGCTACATCCGCAATAAATCTTGAGTTTGTATGCACTGCGCAAGATGATATATTGTAGTTTTGGATTTTGGGAGATGAGATATGCAAGAATATCATCTATATGAATGGGTTGTACCACTGCTGCTAATACAATGATCTTATTTGGGGCCTACAAGTTTGTTTCTGAGGTTATCTTCAATGTCATGAATGGATCTGTAGTGATGTTGTGTATCTGCTTATTATTTTCCTTTTCTAATGTTAACTAGATGGTATCACAACTCAAACTTAATATACAACTTATGCATATGAATAGTATAGAAGTAGATCCAATGTTGCATTCTCCATAACTCCTTCCATATTTCAATTCCCGGTTACGCTTCGAGTAAGACCACCTTCCCTTGTAGAAGGTTGAATATGCCAGTGTACTTAGACTACAATGATTCCTTTTTGTTGGAAACTACCAAGGACCCTGGTCTCGATATTGTGCCAAAAAATGGTTTCATTGCTGATACCAAGCTTTAGAAGGAGTTCTTAGAGCTTGCCTCATTGGATCTATAAGTTTGTGGTTGAAAACTAGTGGGAAAGGAAGTGTGAGGAGTTCATAGTACAGGAGGTTGAGTTGTGGCACAAGAGTTATAGGGTTGTAAAATATACTATCTTCTATTCAGATGCATCTACAAATCTAGTATTTCCTATTTTTCAAAATCTTTCAAGTAGTTTTAGCTTTACAAATTTGATCAGAAGTAGTAGTGGAAGTATAACAAGTTCTATAGTTATATCGCAACCACAACTGTGTGGGGTTATTTTAGTAAGACCTATAAGCTCAAATATGGGAACACAAATTGTAGGATCCCTTGCCCAATACCCTAATTTTTGGGGAAAGGGACAATAGGATGTTGAGAAACATTGGTTTTTATGTGAAGCCATCTAGAGGTCTTGAGGGACTCCAGAAGAAAACAAGTTGGTTGAATTTTCGACCACTTTGAGAACTTGAGCTCTCAAATGGTACATGAAGTTCACTAAGCCA
>ML792730.1:125929-145602 GCA_009831015.1 Picea engelmannii | reverse complement strand
AAAGACTACATCCAAGAAGGAATTGAGGAAGAATAACAAAATAGCAATGGATTTCATCTAGGAAGGATTACCTAATCCGGTAAGAGAAAAGGTTGGTAAATGTTCATCATCAAAAGAACTTTGGGATAAGTTACATGACATATATTCTTCACCCATCACAGATTTAGAAAATGTCAAAGAAGATGCAGATACAAATCAAGAAGAATTATGTTCACCATGTCAAGCAGACTCAAAAGATGAAGAGTACATAATCATGAGAGGTATGTTGTTTTGTTTTAATTGTGAAAAACATGGACATCTTGTAATATAATTCCATGAAGGAAATGAGACATGAAAACTAATTGAAAAGGAAGATAATTATGAAGAAGAATTGATTAGTGCTTTATATGAACTAAGAGAAGAAAACAATTCACTCAAGAAAGAATTGATGAAAGAAAAGGAAAGTGTTTACATTTTTGGAGAATCCCAACAGGTCATCAAGAACTTAAGAACTTAGCTAGAAGAATCCAGAAAGATCGAAGAAACTCTTGAATATCAAAGAATAGAAGGAAGAAGCGGAAATGAGAGATAATATATTGACGGATCATCTTAAGGAAAGAACTAACGATCTAAACCATCTTGAGGCAGAGTTTGGTCAAGAAGAGAAAGAACTTGAAGAAGAAATAATCACATTAAAAATTCATCTTGAAGAAGTGAAAAGAATAGAAGAAGTCATAAAGTCTCAGATAATGAAGAAACAAGAAGAGGTTGAGAAGCTTGAAGAAGAAGTTGTCACATTGAGAAGTAAAATCGTCAAGCTCAACAAAAAATTTGAAGAGATAGAAACATCCACATCAGTTATAGAGAATGAAGAGAAGCACTATAGGTTGATAGAAAATAAGAATGAAGAAAATAGAAAAAATTATGTAGAAGTAATCAAAGGAAGGAATCATGGTCAACCAGAATCTAAGAAAACTATTGAAGATACATATTCAAGAAGATCATCGATGTTCAATCCACAAAGAAGCTTCAATCATGATCATGATCAGTCAAGGCAAAAATTCAGAAGGACTATGCCACAAAGAAGATCATTCACTCCTAGGTATGCAAATTTATTTTATGGTAATTGTTTTTATTGTACTAGCTTTGGACATAAGGTTGCATATTGTAGGGATTATAAAATAAATGTGCAAGCAATAAGTGCCTATTTGGTCGCACGTAACATTGAATGTTACAAATGTCATAACTATGGACACATAGCCAGTGATTGTAGAAGCATGATCGATACTTCCATGAAAGATAATATTGATATCAAATATAAGAAATTATGGATAAGAAAACACGAAGAACAGGTGAACAAAGACCAGGTACCAGAGATCGAAATATTGGCAATAAAACGAGATGAAGAAAATTCTACAGAGAAAAGGAAAGATGTCAGATACAAAAAGGTTTGGAAAATAACTGAAATAAAGGAAGGACAGGTAAATAAGGAACATGTTCAAGAGATTGTACTTTCAGGCATTGTAGTGAAAGATGAATCCATAGACAGAAAGAAAGAAGTCAGAGCTCAGAGAGATAATGAATCTACCAATGAAGATGATGATGAATCTACCAATGAAGATGATAATGCATACACATCAGAGAAGAAATTTTTATGAGCCATCCGGCTTAGAGACTCCCAAGTAATATGAATATTAGACAGGGGGAGTCTATGGCGATAGTTGTAATAGACCAAAGAACCATCCTTCGAGCATCTTGCAGAGTTTGAGAAGACATATTCAGAGCAATCAATGAGAAGAAGTACAGTTTGATAGATTAATCAAGTATTCATGATAGTATAGTGATAAATGGGTCATCATTATGGATAGTTGCGCAAGTAAATTCTTGGAAAATATGGACATAGATGGATTCATAAGAGCACTTAGCAGGCTTGGAAAGATATATGATAGTGGATGAGAGCATGAATTCATAGATTGGTTTAGAGAGTGGTTCAGAGACAAAGGAACATTATCATAATGGATGATAATTACACAGGAAATGGCTCGAACAATGCTAATGGATTCCAAATTGATAAATATTGTTTTGACACATGCAGTGCATATATTATTTCACATTCAAAACAAAGTAATGCTCAGAAACAACAATGACAAAACTCTCTATGAACTATGGAAATGAAGCATAGACAACAACCTATACATCAAGGTAACTCAAGGTAATATTTTATTAATTGAAATTTATGTTGATGATATTGTTTTGGAAGTACTAATGACAGGTTAAGCCATAAATTTGCAAAGGATATGCAGAATGAATTTGAAATGTCATTATTTGGAGAACTATCCTCCTTTCCGGGACTTCAGATATGTCAAAGAAACCAAGGAATTTTTATTTCTCAAACCAAGAATATCAGAGAAATGTTAAAGAGGTTCATAATGGAAGATTGAAAACGAGTTGTCACTCCCATGCAAACCAGTTGCAAGTTAAGAAAATATGATGATTCAAAGTCTACATATTAGAGACAATACATACCAATGATTGGTATCCTACTATATGTGACAACATCTAGACCAGATGTAATGCAGTTAGTTGGACAGGTGGCATGATTTCAAGAAGCACCAAAGGAATCACATGTATTATCAATGAAGATAATTTTCAGATATCTCAATGGAACAAAAGAGTTTGGATTATGGCATCCAAAAGGAAAGGATCTATCTCTTATTGCCTACACAGATGCAGATTGGGTAGGTTGTATTGTTGATTGATGAAGCACTGGTGGAGCAATGTTCTACTTGGGTGAGTGTTTAGTATCATGGATAAGAAAGAAACAATCATCAATATCTCTATATACAACCGAGGCAGTATATTGCAGCAGCAACATGTTGTACACAGGTTCTTTGGATGAAACAAACTTTGATAGATATACAGGTTGAGTATGATGATCCCATTCCAATATATTGTGATAATACAAGCACCATCAATATCTCAAAGAACCTGGTGATGCACTCCAAGAAAAATCACATTCCAATAAAGTATCACTTTCTACATGAACAAGTTGCAGAAAAGAACATCAGAGTTGAGTACGTGGGCACAAAAGAACAAGTGGTAGACATTTTTACAAAACCACTTTCACAGGAAGCCTTTGAGTATCTTCGCCAGAGACTCAGAGTTATTTCTACTCCAAAATTAATGATTTTGAATGATTATCTTATATGTCTTAGATGTACATGAGGAAGCACCATAAAGAGGACAATTCAGTCAAGGGGAGCAACCCCAGATGGAAATATACATTTTCCATTGATGACAAAGGGGGAGAGATTCATCAGATGCAGAGGACAGAGGCATGGTTCGAGGGGGAGAAATAGTAACAGAGATGTAGAGGATAGAGGCATGTTTCCAAGGGGAGCATGAGTGATATGTTTTCATTATTACATGACATAATTTCATTTTTTCATCAAAGTGTTTCCATCAATGAAAAAGGGGGAGATTGTTGATTAAGGTTGGTTGTCATTGATGTCAACCCTTGAAGAAAGCCTGATAGCACAAAGGTTTGGGTATTGGACCCAAGTTTGTTTCATGTAAATATGACTCATTATTCTCTTGTCATGGTTGATAATAAGTAGAAATGGATGAACTCCAAAGTGGTCCCCTTATGGTGAAATCCCTCACTGGAAGATGCTTTGTGGTTGAGTTATCCTAGAAGTATGGTTAGATAACCCATGCTTATTTGTGGAATACTGAGATGAAGGTAATTAAATTTTTCAGTGAAACTATCCTATATGGATAGTGTTTTTCATGCCATTTTCGGTGGTATGTGGAACGTCACATAACTTTTCACGGTTAGAGAGTTACGACCATGAGAAGTTGGAGAATCCAGGTTTGGGTAATGGACCCAAGTTTGTTTGATGGATAATGGTATGATTTTTGATATATTTGTAGGTAATACTATTCTATATGGATAGTACATTTCATTCCATTTCTGGTGGTATGTGTAATTTCACATAACTCCTCACGGTTTGAGAGTTATGGCCTTACGAAGTTGGAGGACCCTCATATGTCATCTAGAAGCCCCCAAACGTCAAAGTAGTCAAAGTGGCTTAAGATATTTTAGAAGGTAAATAATAAAGTGAAGTGATGAGTGTAATATAATTCAAAGTGAATACAAATTAATTATTTAAATAATAAATTTAAAGGACAAATTAGAAGTGGGTTAACCCTAATATAAGGAAAGTGGGCAAAGTGACCTAGAAGATGTTTTTAAGGAAGCTATTTGGAGAGTATAAATAAGAGGCAAGGCTCTCTCATTCTAGGTCACACTTGAGCATAATTAATATCTATAGGTGTATGAGGTAACCAAAGGATATATAATCTGAACTTCTGAAGGAAGGTGAAGAAAAGAAGGCTGAAATTCAAGAAAGGATAAATTCTTTTGATGATGCTTTCTAAGGTATGTTATTTACAGGTCATCTCACCATTTTCACAATAAAGTTTTTTCTAGAATGATTCAAACCATGAAATTTCTATTCCATTGAGGAAACATATCCAAGTATCTATTGTAAAACATTTAGCTTGTGGATCATTGTATTTTTGGAGTTACACTCCGTGGAAAATAGGGTTTGTGGCTACTCCTGAAACTAGTCTAAAATTGGTGTTTCAGGTAAAAACGTCATAACTTATTCATAACAGATCCAAATTAAGTAAGACAAAATGTTTTGGTTAGAGTACAATATATAGTATTATTTGTAACATTTTCATATCGATGCAACAAATATTACGTGTGGGGAATGTTCTACAAGGTCACTCTCTAGAATAATCTAGAATTCAGCAAGGTGTGCTATTTTTTCTATAACTCCTTTTCTGAGAGGTTCTAAGTAGTGACACCTGGATGAATTTCATAAAACACACTGGAGAAAATTGTGTATCAGTTTCAGATCTTTATTCATTACAGGTACAAAGTTATGGTTATTTCAAGTTAGGGTTGTTGACTAATCCAAAACTAGTCATGTGAAACTAAAGAAAAGTTTGATGAAAATGCTAGTCTCTTGTTGTTAAAGTTAAGGAAGGTTTGTAGCTATGTGATCATATACAACAGGTCTATTATAGAGTTACAAATCAKATTTGGATGATGAAATTGATGAGGGCATTTGGTTGAGGTACATGTCGGGTACATGGTTGAGACAAGTAGTTGATGAGTTGGCACATACATGAGGTGTATAGTTGATGATGTTGGTACATCTTGATTGGTCATAGTTTATGAGTAGTTGATACATGATTGGTACATACTTGGTACATGGTTGGAGGCACTTGTTAGTAGTATTTTTGACACATGGTTTATGGATGATGTAGCATACTTGTATTATTAGAAACACATATTGATCTTGGTGACGATTATGACTTATTGTGTTATGCTTGGTTGATGCACATCTTTGAGACTTGTCTTGGTAATTGATATTTGTGAGTAGATCTGATTTGGTTGATAAGATTGATGAGACAGGTTGTTGTGATAGGTTGTTTTGAAGGGTTGTTTGACATGTTGTTGTGGCAGGTTATTTGTACAGGTTTGGTGCATGGTTGATGCACTTGTTCATAGTATAGGTTGAGGTACAGGTTGGTGCATGGTTGATGCACTTGTTTATGGTACATGTTGATTATAGTTTGTTTGGTACAGGTTGGTGCACAGTTAATGCACTAGTTTATGGTACAGGTTGATGGATGGTTCAGGTTATTGGTACAGGTTATTTGGTGCAGGTTGATTGGTACAGGTTTACAACAGTATATCTCACATTGATAGTGTAATGGTGGTTCCATCATTCTACTTATACATTAGGGTGGTTGGACGGGTAAAGGACAGGTGGTTGTAGCCACCTTCCAGTTGTAGTCAGAGAACATAGGGGGTTGTAGCCTCCTTTTGGTTGTAGCCAGATAATTGGGGAGTTGAAGCTTCCCACAAGTTGTAGCCTAAGAAACTAGAGGGTTGGATCCTCCTTTCATTTGCAGATGGAAAACAAAGGAAGGTGGTGCTTCCAATGAATGTAATTATTCAAGACATATAAGAAAAAATATTCCGTGGTTTTCTCCCACTTTGGGTTTCCACGTAAAACACTGGTGTACTGTGTATGTGTATGATTGTTCATTTATTCATTGCTTATTTACTCTGCAATTATTGGATGATAATGATACATTGATAAAACACTTGTATTATATGGTTAAAAAGGATTGAATTGCTCTATTACTGATTCATCCCCCCTCTCAGTAATCCAACACTACTGGTAGCACCATTTTTTTAAACGGGGTCAAAATTACAACATTTTTCAAACATGGCCTTCAAAACTTAGAAAATAGCTTAGAAAAAACTTAAAATCATCACCTAAAAAAAATATGTTTTTTATTTTTTTAATTTATTTTCAAAATGTTAAAATTTTAGATAATTTGAAATCGTATTTTTAGCACTTGGTACCATTAAAACCAAAACCTCAAAATCAACCATCAAATTGAAAAGTGTTGCTACCGGTAGCACCCATTCTAAAATTGGGGTATGAAAATGACACATTTTTATAAAGTGGTAAAAGAATTCATCATTACTGTAAACAAAATCATAAAATCAACCCTTAAATGTTTACTTTTTAAATCTTATTATCACTCAAAGCACAAGGTAATACATAATTCCATGAAAATATCACAATATACTTTAAAAATTCAAYGCCACTTTTTAATATTTTTTTTACTTTTAATAAAAAAGAAGTAGATACAAGTTACATTGAATGAAACATAAATTATTTCTTAAAAGTATTGCTATATTGACCATATTCAAAACRTATGAGCTAAGAAATTTTATTATATTATCTATAATAAAAAACATATTATTCATAAAACATAACAAAAGATTCATAACTTCATGTAAGATCATATGTAAGTTCAATGCCCATTTCTAGTTACCATASAAACATCATATGGATAAAAAATGYATAAAATGTTTCATACACTTATTCARATTGACTCATGGTTTCTGAAATACCATCAGAGTCTACATTGTCTTCAGATGAATGATTGGATGAAKATGTAKATCATCCATACTCTTCTCTATTGTCGATGAATGCACCATCYGAGTCTACATGCATGCCCAACATTTCAGATGTCAAATGTCTTTTAGATCTACAACTAGGTTCAACAGACTCTCATCTTGCATTTATTTCTTGTGGCAACAACCTCTTGATAATATTTGTTGTATTGGAGTGAAGAGTTCCTCTCTTTGTCAAAAATAAGTCAGAAACAAGTATCTCAACATCATCTAATTTTAAGAGGTCAGTGAAACGACGAGTTGTATTTTGACCCTTTATTTTTTTCTTTCTATTGACATGTTTCTCAACCACCATATCCGGATTTTACACACCATTGAATGTGTGTGTACTTGTTGCATACAAATGTACTTAAATTGCAATAACATTATCATTTTGTTTCTCAATCTTTATAACCTTTCCAATCCAGAATGGATAATCATGTGGATCTTCAGTCGCTAAAACTACAATCATGCTACCCTCCTTAATATCTTGTATTGAACCCCTGTAAAGGTCTTCCATGGCTTCATGTTGTGCACCTGACCTTCGCGAACCAATATACATTTCTCTTTCCTCTGCTTGTGTCAACTCAATAGCACTTTGATATTCTTGTTGAACTTCAACAATGTTTGTTTTTTCAGATTCATTTGGAATATTTTGTGGCCAATGAAATGGAGTCTTCAATATTTTATGTTCATTTGTTGATCTTGAAATTATTTCACTTTGAATATTGAAAAAAGACTCCCACCAAAAAGAATCAACAACATCAAAGTACTCATATGTATCCTTAATGGATTTTTTAATTTCTTCCAAGAATTTAGAATAATCTACCTCTCTATTATGCCTCTGTACATTATGGATTTCAACAACTGATTGTAAAAATAATAACTTTGATGAAAATATTGGACAATTTGGAATGAACTTCAAAAATGGTAAACCTGATGAAGGCCCCCATTCTGTAGTAGTTGAATATTGCTTTCCCCATATAAGTGTTTTCCCATCAATTTTTTTGAAACAAAATTGATGTTGGAAGCTAATGTCATTAAGTTGCTCAATACATTTTTCTTCACGATGCGATCCCTGAATAAATCTTCGCATGTCAACAATTTCTTCTAATATATGAAAAACAAGATCTGGAATGTATGCTTTCTTAATACATTCAATCAATGATGGTAGACTTCCAACATTTTTCCTCTTCAATGTTACTAAAAATGACCGAACATTTGGTCAATATGATCATTAGTTTGTCCAACAAGAATGAAACCAACTTTCACCTTTTGAAAGATTCCCATTTCAACAAGAATGCTTAGATATCCAAACACAATTTGTTTTTTATTTTCACAACTAGTGTTGTCCAACTATAGATAGAGAACTTGAGGAATATTTCCAGACCAGTGAGTGAGCACATGATGATATATGGTGATGGTCAGATTTGCATCATTATGAATATTTGGAGCTGTGAAGTAAACCATGGGACACATTTTTCCATTGAAAACCATACAACCAACCAAGTGAAATTGAATGAAATTGTATTCCTGTAAATTTTTGGGTGTACGAACAAAATGTGGTAGAAGTGTTTTCTTCTGGTCCATGCCATCAATTATCATACCTAAATATTTTTTTGGAGCATCATAGCACTTATTCCAATGTTTGTACAACTTTTGTCTTTCACTTGATTGTTGATTCCGATGTTCTTGAAGTGATTTGACTATGGAATCTACACATGACATAAAATGAAAATATTGATCATATGTTTTCATAGTTGATAACTATTCAATTAAAAAAAAATAGTAAATACATACCTCTTTTTGCCCCTTCATATTTATCTCTTCTTGATTTAAGAGTAGCACATATACTACAAATCCCCATCCTTGACTTCTTAGGAATACATACATTGTTGAATTGTTTCTTTCATATTCTTGTAAAATATGCATATGTAATAAAATTACCATTTCCTTCAACACCTTCAACATATCCTTTGTACAAGTTGTATATTTCCCTCCTTGCAAAATTATCTAGAATACGTATTGTGTATCTAGTTCATGGGATGGTGGTTTCCTTCCCGAGTACATATGCGGGTTGTCCTTGGACAACCCGCGTTCACGCATGGCCGCTCTTTTTAGGAGAGTTTGCCCCCTCAAAACCTAAAATTGATGCATAAAAAAATATTTGAAATGCAAGAGGGAGGGATTTGTACTTACTTGTTCAAAGTAGAAGGTCGTTTCGTCCACTGAAGCTCCTAGAATAAACTCTTTTAGCAAAGGGGTTTTTTCACCTTTTGGTTGATTTTCGAATTACAATGGTCAAAATGAGTTGTTAACTTCTATTTATAGACTATTTTGGCCCTTTTTCCCCTTTTTGATCCCCTTTGGCATTTTTCATGGCTTGGTGATCACTTGATTCCACTTCTAAGTTTCTTAATGGATGTTCCAGTACTCTTTTCCTTTGGGTTTGGTAATATTTTGGGATGGGATACTGTTTGGTATCCTTTGGTAAATGTCATTTTTTCCAAATTTTTGCATGTAAGTTAGGTTTTCATTTCCACTTTTTGCATGTTGTTGTATTTTTCTCTTTTCCATAGGATCGACCCCACTGAAGTGCAACACAGAACCTTCATTGTTTCTCTAGAAGTGTCGTAATTAGGTGGTAGAGCCTACCTTTTTATGGATTCCCTAGGTAGATCATTGCTTCATTTTGGAATCCATGTTGTCAGTAATGACTATAGGCTTGGGATTCCTTGTTAGTCATGTCATTATTATGAGATAAAGCCTCATCCGTTTGATGCACCATCATTCTAGGCCTTACCCTCGGGACTCCCTAAATGAGCATGCTTTGTTGTATTTCAAGCTCAGTTTGAAATTCAAAAGAAACATCCAATGAGATTGTATTTATACTTTTAGATCTCATCTGGATTACCTGAGAAAAGTATCTCCTTGGAGTATTCTTTAATCCCTTTTCAGACTCTCTAAAAATGAAAATATTGTCGAGTGATCTTGTTTCCCTTCACGCTTGCCAAAATCAAATTTGGAGGCACATCTATCCAGCAATAGTTTAACCATTTTTCGGTCTGGATGGCTAATTTTACGAATAAAGGTATGCTATAGGAACTTTGGTTCGCTAGAAGAGTATTCTTAGGCGCAAGTTTAACCCATTTTCAGGCCCGAGGGACTAAATCTTTGAAAAAGGAACATTCTCCTTGGTTGTGATTTATCACCTTTTTCGGGCCTTGGATATTACTTACGAAAAAGGAACCCCCCCCAGATTCCATAGTTAAGATATTTTCAGACTCCTTAAAATTGAAAAGATCATCGAGTGACCTTGTTCCTTCACACTCATTAAATTGATCCAGAAGAACATCTACTTGCATGAATTTAACCATTTTTCCAGCCGATAGATTATAGAGGAAAAAGGTAAAGGTACGCATCATAAGATTTGTCTCATCGGAAGAGTTCTCCTCATTTAGTTTTATACCTTTTCAGGCTAAGGAGACTAAACTCAAAAAAAGGTTGTGAGTCCATGGTTAAGCTCTTTTCAGACTCCTTAAAATTGAAAAGATTGTCGAGTGATCTTGTCTTTGTCACACTCATTAAAATGGTTTTGAATAGACATATTTTTGGTGCAATTTTAACCATTTTTTGAACCGACTAGAATACCTACAAAAAGGTACTCCTTGGAGTCTTCTTTTTGCACTTTTTCAGACTCTCTAAATGTGAAAAAACTATCGAGCTTACTTTCTCCGGGCTCATAAAAATTACATGAAAGGGGTCTCATTGTGTCTTGCTTAATCACATTTGCGAGTCTCATATTTGTGTCTTTGGCATAATGTTGGCTCCATGTTCTCTCAAATGAACCTTTGAAGCATTCCTTATATGCAAGCCTTGTAGAACTTCTTGCCTCTGTGACCTGACACCTTGAACCATGGAGGATTTTCCCCCGAGTATCCTTTTCCTGCAAATGTCTCCTTGCTCTGAGCATTAGTATGTCCCATGCACTTGGAAATAGTATGCTTATTTGCAAAACTCATTCCTCCTTTGTAACACAACATTCTTTTATTCATTTTCAATCTCTTAAAAATTTGAAAAAGACAAAAAAATCAAATATTCCAAAAAGAGGGGATGTGAAATATTCATTCTTTTTTCAGCAGCATAGAGAGTCGCCTTTGAAAAAAGCACATCCTTCCGTTTGTTTGTCAAGCATTGGGATATAGTATGACCTTAGGAAGTTTTTCTCACTACATAGAGCAGTGTCCTCCTCCGTTTGGTTACTCTTCCAAACACATGGAAAGTTTGTGTTGCCTCCTACATCACAAACTTATGTCAATGTCATGTTGCTCGAGTCTGATCATATTTCATTCTCTTGTCCAAGGGAATTTTCACTCAACATAATTTGTTCTTTCTGCAGTTTGTCCCTTTACCTTCATGAGTCAGCCATCTCAACAGTCTAGTCAAGCCTAGATTCAAAATTGACGAAGTTCTCTACCTAATCATTGAGATCCTCATGTATTTTCTCATCAAGCTGTCGAAGACCTCTGGGTAGTGAGTTATACACTCCCATTGTACCCCTACCTGATTTTTTAAGATCTTTAAGTTGTTTCTCTAGACATGAATACCTCATCTCCAGCCACAGGCGTCACTAGCGTCTTGAAGATGCATACTATGCTTGTATATCTTCGACTAATTTTGAGATGTATATCCACTTTGTCTTTCTCGCAGATACACTTTATATAGTTATATGACATGGATTTGCAGTGTATTTGATTGGAATCCATGATTTAGTTCATCCTGAGCATGGGTATGCCCTCCTCAGAGAGACAATTGTTTGTTTGCAGATGGCAGCTCCCAAACTCTGGTCCTGGGCTCACTCGATTTCAGACATTGGTGAAGGAATTGTAATGTATTTCATGCATCGGTTTCTCTTTTGACCTCACACATTAGGGGGCATCTGTTATAGCCCTAAAATTCCCTACTTCTGCATACATGGCATTGGCCCTCTTACTTGCATAATTTTCCAAAGCACTGCTAAGAAGATCTTCTTAAAAAAATATTTTTGAGAGCATGTACGCACCCTACACCGCTACAACCTGCATACAAACGCTTGTTGCATGCTAGAAATCCCACGTACATACGCTTTTTGCACACTAAACAACCTGTGTATGCTTGCAAAAGTTGCAAAAATTCTAAAGTTGTAAGGAATTCAGTGAAATTCACGGGCTATTGGAGGTTTCCCTACCAATTCACATGCTATATCCCGTCACACAACTGAATAACCATCCTTTTTTCATATAAAATGACTTTTTGGGGTCTCATTTTAAATCCAAGCATAAGAACAGTGAAACTCTTCCCATTTCACTTCCCTTCCTTGCCCAAGCTTTTGCTACCTTTTGTGAGATATTGCCTCAACATTCCCTCATCAACCCCTTCTTCCTCCATTCAATCCATTCCCTTCCCTTGAGGTGATCAGGATATTGAGAGAAGAGTCCTATTGAAGGTGCAATTGGAGCATTGTAAAGAGGAGGCCAGACTAGGTTCATGGAACGGTGGCTGGACAAATTGTAAGTTTCAGTCTTTGTTTGATGAATAAAGGAATCTTTTTTTCTTGTCCCAAATCATGATGTTTTATGTCTTCTTCTTTTATTTATGTAAGGAATTTGATATCTAACCCTAACTCATGAATAAAATATCATGCTTGTAGTCCTTGTTTTCCTATCTTTGGATGCAGGTCAGCCCTAGGATGAGACGTCTAGTCGTTGGAACTACAAATCTTGAGGAGATCATCACTAGACGTGGGATGAAAGGTACAATTACCTGATCTTCTCTCTTATTTCTTTCTTTTTGTTTGTTTTGGTATGTTTGGGGTAGAATAGAAAATAGGTTGACTTTTAGATGGTCATTCGCTCTGTCTACATCTTAAGCCCTTGTGTAGTTAAAGGGGGGATTTTCCCACCAGCAATGTGGTCATGAAGCCCGAAGTTGTTTGAGGAATAAGGACATAAAGAACAATGTAAATGCAAGTAACACACTCATAGATGCATATTCCTCGTCATGTCATTTCCAACGGTAGCTGGAACATCATGTAGTTCCTCATGGTTGAGGAGTTATAAGGTCATGAAGTTGGAATCCCTAAATATGGGATAAGAAGCCCCTAATTGGTTGAAATTCATTAATGAAAGGGTAAAGTGGTTGTAACAAGAAATTTCAAGACTCCCTAAAGTTAAGGAAAGAGGTTACTTAGAAAATATATATATACACCTCAAGAAGTCACTTCTAAGTACATTCACACACACATTCTATTGAATGTATTCTATCTGAGTAAGTGATTCTTATGTGAGGTAACCAAGGAGATCTGAGACAATTTTCAGAGGAAAGATGAAGTGAAGAAGGGAATAATTGCAAGGGAGGATGAAGTCTTATGATGATGTGTTCTAAGGTATGTTATTTAAAGGTCATATTACCATTTTCGATAT
Source organism: Picea engelmannii (assembly GCA_009831015.1). NCBI lineage: Eukaryota > Viridiplantae > Streptophyta > Pinopsida > Pinales > Pinaceae > Picea > Picea engelmannii. The sequence continues at coordinate 132,111 of ML792730.1, read as the reverse complement.
AGCTATTTTTCTAGTATGAATCAGATGGAAAAAATTAGAGGTTGTTCAGAAGACATATCAAGGTACATGTGGTAAACATTTAATCTTTTGGGTCATTTCATTTTCGGAGATACACTCTGTAGAAGATAGGGTTTTTGGCTAGTCTTGAAACTAGTCTCAAACATGTGTTCCAGGTAAAACATTCATAACTTCTTCATATATTATCCAAATTATATGAGACCAATTGCAGTGGAAAACTAACAGTCTGTAGTATCTTGTGTGTGAGTTTCAGAACCATATATCAAATATTGAGCGTGGGCCGTGCTGTACAAGTTATCTCTCTAGAATAGGATAAAATTCAGGAAGGTTTTCCATTTTTTCTATAACTTCTGTTGTGAGAAGTTTTAGACCTTGAAATTTTGGGGAGATGGAAGAAATATCCCAGAGTATCTTTGGTTAAAATTTAATACCTTTATTCATTAAAGGTACAAAATTATTCATGTTGAAATTTATGGTTTGTGACTAATCCAAAAATAGTCCTGTGAGACTGAGGTAAAGTTTAATGAAGATGTTATTCTCTTGTTGTTGAAGTTGAATAATATCTATAGGTCTCTAATCTTGTGTATCTGGTCAGCCACATGATCATAGGTATGCTTATGTGTTAGTTTTGAGGCTTATGCTTATGCTGTTATGGTACATGCTTGAGGCATGGCATGGTAGTGATTGTGCATGGTACACCTTGGTGATGGTATTATACATTGTTAGAGGCACATCTTGGATACTTGGCATAAGGTTTTTTTGTATGCTATATGAGCGATATGGCACATGTTTGATGGTACCTCTTGGTACATGGTTTATGGATGCTGGAACATGATTGAGGTACATATTGGTTACTTCTTGATGATGTGATGGTTATGCCTTTGGTATCTTGTCGGGGCATTGGTATATGTTTGAGGCATATCTTTGGTGCATGGTGTGAGACATATTATTGGTACATGTATGAGGTGCATGTCTTGGTGATGTTGGTACATGTTGAGGTTGATGTGTGAGATGGTACGTGGTTGATACATGGTTGATGCATGATATGGTATAGGTTTGATTTATATGGTTGATGTACATGGTATGGTACATATTCTAGTTGATGGTTGATGTACATGGTTTGGTGATGGTTTTGGTATCCATGTGAGTGGATCCACTGGTTGATGATGGTATATTAGTGATATAGACAATGACAAGTTGATCATCATTGATAGGTTGAAGTGACAATGATAGTAGTAGGTTGTTTTGTGTGACAGTGGTAGTCATAAGTTGATGTGACAGTGACAATGATAGGTTGGTTGATGTATTGGTGACATTAACAGTGAAAGTATCAGTGGTAGTGATAGTGAGTCTACAATTATATTTCATGGCGGTAGGATGGGGCAAGTAAAGGGAGTTGTATCCTCCTTCCGGTTGGTGTCAGAGAACTTAGGGAGATGGTGCTTTCTTCAGGTTGGTTCCTATAAATCAGGGGGTCATAGCCTCCTTCTTATTGGTTTGGAAGAAATTAGGGATTTGGTTCTTCCTTCAGGTTGGTTCTTGTAAATTAGGGGGATGTAGCCTCCTTTCGGTTTGTGCCGGAGAACTCAAGGACTTGGTTCCTATAAATTAGGGGGTTGGTGCCTCCTTCCAGTTGGTGCTGGAGAATTTGAAAGTTGGTGATTCCTATGAATGTATTCTTGATATATATAAGAAATATTTATGTGTTTTTCTCCCATTTGGGTCTCCACGTAAATTTTGGTGTATTGTCTATCTTTTGTGATATTTTTGAATGGTACTAATTTTGGTTATATGCTCATGATATATTGAATGCAATCATAAATGATATTTTTTTGATAAAGTTGAATATTATATATTGTGATTGAAAGTGGTAAAAAGTGCTTACACTGATTCATCTCCCCCCCCTCCCCTCTTAGTATTCCAACATAACATTATCATATAACATTACCACAACAACTCTAAGATTAGAGGGAAATTTAATCCCTTCTAACTTATTCCAAAGGTTGTTCCTAGGCATAGTGTCAAAATCTTTCCTAAAGTCAATGAAATAACAAAGGAGATTGGTTTTATTATTGTGACACTCCTCTAAAATGATCCTAAGTGTGATAAGGTGGTCCACAGTTGAATGATAACCTCTAAAACCGATCTGACCTTTAGCTATTTTTCCTTGGCTTTCTATCCATGTGCTTATATTCTTTTCCAAAATACGTCCATATATCTTAGATAAAATGGGGCTAATAATAATGGTCCTATAATTTGAAGTATTTAGTTTATCCCCACTTTTAAAAATAGGTACAATGAGGATTTGATTCCAAGGTTTAGGGAATCCCTTCTTGACTGCTAAATTGAAGAGCTTGTGTATGTGGGGGATCAAAATAGGTCTTCCAATTTTTAATATTTCAACTTGGTATCCCTTAATGCCCTTAGGTTTCCCATCTGCAAGTCGCTTAACCCCGAACTTTATGTCTTCTATAGAAAAAACATCATCTTCAATAGAAAATTTTGGAATTTTGTCTAGGAAATTATGGGATTCATAAAGATTTTTAAGGTAGGAATTCCATTCTATTAGGGGAATCATAGAATTTTCTTTAGTTTTATGAACTCTCAGAATTTGCCTCTAGAATTTATTTAGATCTATCTTAGAAAGGTGTAAAATATTATCTTGCTTTCTATGTATGTAGTTTATTTGTTTTCTTTTAATTAGGGATTTTTATCTATTAATATTATCATATTTCAAAGACTCGTTACATGAATACCTAATGGATTTTCTACTAAGTTTACACTCGTTATCATACCTAGGGTTGCAAATTCTATTGTTATTTTTACACAACACTTCGATAGAGAATTGTTTTATGTAGGTAGAGAGGATTGTTGTAAAATTATGATAGATGTATTCAATATATTTTTTTTATGATAGATGATCTAGATGGATATCGATGTCCACCCACCTATTCTAATGGCTCAAAGAATAGTTTCCATTTTGACAGTTCTTTTATAGTTTTTCGAGTCTCAAACTTCCAGGGTTGTTTTGAGGCCCTAAACAATGTTTTTTGGTCTTGACATCACCTAGCATGTAGTCGAAGGAAAATTCTAGGCCAAAATGAATATGTTCTCCTAGGATTTACCTTTCTAACGGTGTATCAATGATCCAAGTGGATCTCGGTTACCATCCACCTTTTTCAATAGATCCACATTTTGAGCTATGGTGTTGATAGACCATGATATTCACCCTTTTGATGGGGAATGGAATGTAATGCCATATTCATTTGTTAATTACAAACATCATGTAATGATTTCATAGTGGTCTTATGTACATGATTACAACATAGCATTAATGCACCAGATCCCATTAGTCCTCTGCAATTAAGCATGCTCATGCTATAGTATTGGGATAGGTGACCTCCTCAGAAGTGCTAGTGTCTTACATGCCTATGGAATTTTATAAACTTATATTGATTTATCCCACATGCATCATGGGAATTGTTCTCCTCTCACTCTCTCATATATAATTAAGGTGAAGGAGTCCCTTTAGGCATGCAATGGAGTGTGATGTGAATCTTGTTGCAAATGAAGCGTAGCCAATATCTCTTTCTTTTCATAGATAAGATACCCCATTTTGTCAATTTGTGTTATACAATGTTTTTCTATCTTATTCATTAATAGAAGTTGGGTTTCATTGTATTTCTTTGTTCTATGTTATATTTTTGTTTTTTTCTCATTTCATTCTCAACACAATCCGCATCAATGGTATCAGAGAATTCTACTCCTTATTGTTTCTCAAAGTAGGTCCCAGATGAGGTCAGGGTATAGAGATTTGGATCTCGAGATAGTTTCTCTTGAAGACAACCTCTCTCTCTAGCCCAAGCGACCTCCCATGGAGAAACAAAAGAGAAATGAAAGAGTAGAAGATCCTTTCAAGATGTTTCTTGAGGAATCCCTCGTGTCACAAAGGAACGAGATGATGGACAAATTTTCTCATATCCTTCAAAGAATACTGATGGCAGCGGTTGAGGTATCTTAGACAAGCAACCATTTCGGAGGTGCGACATCCTTCAAGGTACAATTCAATTTTGATATCCCCTTATTTGAGACTAGATAGATGGAGATGCTCTAGAAAAATGGTTGAATCTGCTAGAAGGTTATTACTCTGTCCAAAAAAATTTCGATGGTGAAAAGATCACCTTCATGCTCCTTAAATCCATTTCCCATGTCAGAGCTTGGTGGGATGGTTACTGGGAGATGTACACTACAAATGAATCTACACCATTCAAGAGAGAACCCACTTGGGCGGTCTATGTAGATTCCCTAAAGGAGGAGTTCACCCTGTTAAAAACTATCATGACCAGTACATGAGATGGACGACTCTTTGTCAGAAAAGAGATCATACGGTGTCAGATTACACTAACATATTTCATACCTTGCGCTCAAATATGGGTATCAAAGACTCCGAGTGACATCTGGTTTTAAAGTATCATAGTGTTATGCACAAGTACATCCAAATAGATATGGATTTATTGGACATCTCCTCACTGGGAGTTTCTAATTGACATGTAGAAAAATTGAGCAAAAATTGAAGCAAAAGAATAAGAAGGAGTTCATGTTTGAAAATATGCCCCAATAGAATCATGGCAAAGGAAACCCTAACTCACTGAATGAAGGACAAATCAAGGCCAACCTAAAAAGATCCAGTCTGAGACATATGAAAAGAAGGGTAACGAGAAGTATAAGAAAGACACTAGAAAGTGGTGTGAGTTCCACAACAGCCTTTGGCACAACATCGATGAATGTCGCTTGAAACAATCATTGGTGGACAAGCTCAAATAAAGAGAATTGGAACATGACTTGAACTCCGATTCAAAGCAAAATAAAGGGAAATAGATCATTGATGCAGAACCCACTACTACCATCACGACCACAACAATACAACCAGAAGAACCAAAGGATCTTGAGGAGGGGTATTGTTGATTATTTGGGTTGGTTTTCATTGATGTCAACCCTTGAAGAAAGTTCGATAGCGAATTCCGGTAGCACAAAGGTTTGGGTAATGGAACCAAGTTTGTTTGATGTATAATGGTATGATTTTTAATATATTTGAAGGTAAGACAATTCTATATGGATAGTACATGTCATTCTATTTCTGGGGGTATGTGGAATATCACATAACTCCTCATGGTTAGAGAGTTATGGCTATGAGAAGTTGGAGAACCCTCATGGGTCATCTAGAAGCCCCAAAAGGTCAAAGTAGTCAAAGTGGTTACAAAGAAGAAATTATTTAAATAATAAAGTGAAGTGACGAGTGTACTATAAGTCAAAGTGGATACAAAAGAAATTATTTAAATAATAAATTTAATGGAGAAATTACTAAGTGGACAAGTGGTTAGAAGTGGGTTAGCCCTAAAATAAGGAAAGTGGTTTAAGAGATTTTAGAAGGTAAATAATAAAGTGAAGTGATGAGTGTACTATAAGTCAAAGTGGATACAAAAGAAATTATTTCATTAATAAATTTAATGGATAAATTACTAAGTGGACAAGTGGTTAGAAGTGGGTTAGCCCTAAAATAAGGAAAGTGGTTTAAGATGGTTAGAAGGTAACCCCTTGAGGAAGCTACATAAAAGTATAAATAAGAGGCAAGGGTCTCTCATTTAATTATACTTGAGAATAATTGAATATGTACAAGTGAATGAGGTCATCAAAGGATATATAAGGATAATTTTAGAGGGAAGGTGAAGTAAAGAAGGCCGAATTTCAAGGGAGGATAAATTATTTTGATGATGCTTTCTAGGGTATGTTATTTACAGGTCATCTCACCATTTTCACAATAATTTTTTTTTATATAATGATTCAGACTATGGAATATGGAGGTCGTTGAGGAAACTTATCCAAGTAGTTGTGATAAAACTTTCATATTTTGGGTCGTTGTATTTTTGTAGTTACACTCCGTGGAAAATAGGGTTTGTGGCTAGTCTTGAAACTAGTCTATAACAGGGGTTTCAGGTAAAAACGTGATAACTTCTTCATAAAAGATCCAAATTCAGTAAGACCAGATGTATATGTTAGAGTATAGTATTTAGTATTTTTTGTACCATTTTCATATCTATACAACAAATATTCCGTGTGGGGCATGCTATACAAGTTCGCTCTCTAGAATAAGCCATAATTCAACA
>ML792730.1:57942-71704 GCA_009831015.1 Picea engelmannii | reverse complement strand
CTGTTTTATTATTAGAATTAGTTTCTTTTGTTTTTATAGAATAAGATTGCATGTGCTATTATAACTAGCTATAGAATCGTAAGATTCTGCAGCCAGTTAAGTAAATTCGAATTGTTCGATTTGATGATTGAAGTCATATCTGAAATCTTCTTATTTTCATTTATTTTCAGGAAGATTAAGGAGTCCATGATTTCTAAGATGATAGGAGACACTTCTGAAGATCTCCCAGCCATATATGTTATCCATTTTGATAGACAAAATTAGACTCTTGATAGTTTTTATATCTAGTGAAATCAGGGAGGTTGCATTCCCCATATTTTTGAAACATATTTGATATTATCAACATGAAATAGTTTTGTTTCTTGGAACCTATATAAGCCTATTATTTTGTAAACATTAATCATCTCATCCTGGGACAAGACTATGGATGTTTCACTACAGACTTGAATGGAATATGATACACGTCACAGCGTTAGCTTTTCTGTATAATGTTTTTATTCAAGTCGTGTTTATTTCAATTTGTTAATAGATTATGATTGCTTTTGTCATCGTGGTTTATTATCAGTTGATATGATTAAATATTATATACTATCCATATTTTTGTGTCCCAGATATAACACATAGTAATCATTCATTCAATTTGAATTAAGAGGTTTATCTCTAATTTCGATCAAATGTTTATACGGAAGTTGGAGTGGTGAGAAAGAGAACATAAGGATGATTGGTTTATCTCTTATGGTTCTTGTGTAGGCATTTGACGATCATGATGTTGGAGTGGTGAGAAAGAGAACATGAGGAGGAGGATTCCATTGCCGGGAATGACATGGGTACCGTTGCTACCCTCTGAGACTGTGGGCTCCTGAAATTATTCCAGATTCCGGGCACGAGGGCCCAAATCAGGTTGTTGGAGTACTTGGTTCATATGTGGGATGTGAACCAATAGTTGTTTCACATGGGAGTCCACACATTGACCCTAGATATTGAGGATATCTACTTTCTAACAGGGTTATCACAGCGTGGGTACCATGCTAGCTTGTCCGATAGCCAAGGTGGTGGACTCCCTATGAGTGAGTATTCTCGCCAGTATTGTGTTCCAGAGGCAGAAAGAAGCAAGGGCAAGGTTGCTATTTGGGGGGTCCAAAATTTGACCTTGTGAACCATCTTGTTCACTATAGCATGCATGGATGGGAGCACAGCTCCACACATGGCTCTCCAGAGCTACTTCCAATACACCATAGAGTGCACAGAGCCACAAATCTTCAACTAGTTGGATGCAGTTCTCCGCAGTATGAAGAGGCAATTGATGAAATGCAGGAGGGGTGACTTGAAGTAGTTTGGGTATGAATCACTTTTGGTGTCCTTCTTTCTCGAGAGGGTCCCATTGCTGAGATTACAAGTTGAGTGGGGTTTACTGGTCCCACAGGATCTGAGGATGTTGAGGTGGTGCAACCTCATGGCCCAACACGTAGCTGGGCCCATCATCAAATAAAATGACTCATTCTTTGACTGGTTGTGGCCACAGATGTTGATGGTTGATGATTACACATACACTGGTTTGGATTTTCGAGGGGATCCAGATTTGGCCCTACCTGAGGACGCTTAGTGGGGTGACCTAGGTAAGAAGTGCACATTTTGTTCTTTTAAATGTTTTTATAATTTTTATCATATAAAATGTTTTTATGTTTGTCTAAGAACTAATCAACAAAACTCCTTTTGATGACACAAATGTGGGTCCATATCGACCTCCAGGAACTTCTCTTATTCAAAGGCGAGGAGAGGCGAATCCAGTGGTGCGATGGGATGCTGAAGACTATGAGGCAGTGGAGCAAAACTTGGAGGGGTGGATTGCTGACATTCCAGATATGGCTATTAAGGAGATCCCTAGGCATTATCAACACCACACTGTGGGCGTGTCTGAGTCTATTAGACAACTGCTTCATAGGGTGGCCCAGGTAGTTGTGTGTTATTGTGAGTGTCACCCATGATGCTATTTTGTAGAAGCTATGAGCTTCACATTTTGAGATTTTGGTCCTTGGAATAAAACTTTTTGTAAAAAACTTTTGATCGTTATATACATATATACAGCTTCTACCATCTTATCTTATGTTGTGTGATACATGTGATGTGATTGGTTTATAAATGGCCCAAATGTCTGTCTAATACATAGTTAGCTAATGCATCAGTTAATGTATTTAGACATCTAGGAATGTGTTGATACTCAATATAATCAAAATAACGTTCCAAGAGGCAAATTCACAAATATACCCGTAATAAAGTAGGACTTCGAATAGCATAGACATTACTTAACTGTAGTACTATTAGCTGCGAATCGAGTCGTACAACCAAGTGATGGATACCGAGTGAAATAACATCAATCAATAATTCGATAACGACGCTATACTCTGTAATATTGTTGGTCGCACGACCAAGACACACACCTCGTAGAGTGATAAGTTCATTTGTAGGGGCGTAAATTGCCTAAGAAGCAGAAGCAAGGTTCTGAGTACTATGGCTAGCGCCATCAGCGAAGCTAATGTGGGGTAGAGAAGACTCCGACATCTGGAAACCAAACACAATGTAACATAAGGGCAGAGACTAGATAACAAAAAAGCATGCTAAAGTAACACACAAGAAGTATGATACAATAAAATACATGTACTCATGCACAAGTGATCTTAGGCATAGTACTTCTTTAAGTACAACCCATTTCTGGGTTCACTCAAAGGGATACCGTCGTAGTCCACTAACTCATAATATCCTTTCTCCAAAACTCGTCTAACGATATAAGGACCTCGCCACATAGCTTCAAATTTTCCTTCTCCTAGCATATCTTGATCTTGTTCATAAAGGAGAACCAAATCACCTTCGAAGAAAACGTGAGGCTTGACATGTTTGTCGTATTGGGATTTGACGCGTTTCTTCTGGGCTTCTATGACTAGGGTGGCATTGCAACGAGTTTCATCTAATCACGTAAGATACAACAGACGTTATTCTTTGGAAGAAGTGTTTGGGAGGAGTTCAATGACTAGTTTTAAGGAGGGTATCTCACATTCAATCGGCAGGATGGCTTCTAGACCATAGACTAAGCGGAATGGTGTAAACCCGGTAGCAGACTTAATAGATGTCCGGTAAGACTGCAATGATGAAAACAACATCGTGTGCCAAATCGTTTTGTGAATCCCTATCATTTGTCGAAGAGTGGTAATGAGGACTTTGTTAATTGCTTCGACTTGGCCATTGGCTTGTGGGTAATAGGGTGTTGAGTTTTCATGGTGAAGACCCAAATTTTCAGTGAGTTCAGACATCATGAAGTTTCTAAAGTGGCTACTCTGATCAGTGATGATAGCCTAAGGAACACCAAAACAATCTATGATGTGATTGAATATGAATAATGCTGCAGTCTTTCTGGTGTTGTCAAATGTCGACATCGCCTCGGCCCATTTCATAAAATAATCTACGGCTACAATAATGTATCCATGCCCCCCGATCGAGTGAGGGTAACATGTCATGAAATTGATACCCCATTTCGCAAAAGGACCAATGGAGACCACAGGGTGAAGAGGAGCAGGATGTGATCGTATTTTATGGTTGTAGGTCTGGCAAGCGTGGCATTTTTGAACAACAATTATACAATCATTAAATAAATAAGGCCAAAAATACCCTGCTTACAAGATCTTCTAGGCAGTAGCATACCCAAACATATGACCACCACAGGCTCTAGAATGGAAGTCATTTAGGGATTTCTCGGCTTCGTCAAATGTGAGGCAGTGTCGAAAAACTGAGTCAATCCCACGACGATAAAGAGTATCACCGAGGATAATGTACTGACGGGCTTGGTAGCGTATTTGACGGCTGTCAGTACTAGAAAAATTGGGTTAAAAAGTCTGGGTTTGGAGATATTATATGATATCTCCATACCAAAGATCATCAGAACTAATCAGGGAAAGGGATTCATCAGGTAATGGATCGGCTACTACATTTTCCGTCTCAGAGTAGGGAAAGTCACATATCAACTCGACAAACACTAAGGATTTCTTGGACTTAGCACATTTGAATTCTAAGTCAAACTCCTAGAGTATCACTATCCATTTGGAGTATTTTCCCCCTAGCAGTTGACATGTGAGAATGTGCTTCATAGGGTTGCAGTTAGAAATTACCGTAGTCTTACGAGAGAGGATATAGTGCCAAAAACGTTGAACTGCTTGGACGGTTGCCAAGGCCAGTTTTTCAACATGTAAATACTTGGTTTCGGTAGGTGTAAGACTTCAACTCAAGTAATAGATGACATGTTCGTCATGAAAATCATCCTCCTGGACGAGAACCATAGAGATGGTGTAATCTGAGGTTGCGAGGTAGAGGAAATAACCGTGGCTGTAATCAGGTGGGAAAAGAAGTAGGGTACGTTTCAGGGACAATTTCAAATCTTCGAAAGCTTTTTTGCCAATGGTATCCCATACAAACTCAGACCCCTTTTTGAGTAGTCGCGTAAATCCAAGAGTTATCTTGGCACAGTTCAGAATGAAACGACGAAGAAAGTTTGCTTTCCCTTGCAAACTTTGTGACTGGCGAAGTGAAGAAGGAGGAGGGAGATTGAGAATTACCTCGACCTTCAAAGGATCTACCTAGATCCCTTGACGTGAAACAATAAAGCCTAGAAGTTGGTCAGATTCTACACAAAAAACACATTTGTGAGGATTCAAGCGTATATGGTAAAACCGACATCAAAGGAAAATGGCTTGGAGGTGTATTGGGTGATCTACACGACGCATGGAATGAGTGGGTAAGTTATCTAGATATGGCTGCACAATGTGCTTGATATCATGGAAGGCATAAGACATAGCGTGCTGAAAAGTTGCACCATCTTTTTTAGACCGAAAGGAAGTTTTCGATAGGCAGAAGTTCCCCAAGGAAAAATAAAAGAAGTTTTGTGTTGGTCCTCGGGAACGATATTGATTTGATTATATCCAGAGAAACCATCCATCAGAGAGAAGATTTCACTTCCGACACAATTGTCGACGATCTGGTCGACAAAGGGGGTAGGAAAGTTGTCTTTAGGACATGCTTTGTTAATATCCCTATAATCAACGCACACGCGGATTGTGCCTTGTTTCTTGTCGATCGGGACAAAATTGGAAACCTAGTTAGTGAGAGCCACCGGGTAAATAAAGTCAGCTTTGAGAAGTTTCTCGACTTCAAGATTGATAGTGACCACTTTACGTGGGTGGACTAGACGAAGGCATTGCCGAATGGGTTTAGCATATGGGTATGCCTTAATCTCATGTATCACAATGTTGGGGTCAATACCCAACATTTCTTCATAGCTACAGGCGAAGACGTCACAAAATTCTTTGAAAAGAGACTTGTAGGTGACAATTTCGTCAGGGGAACACGAAGCTCCGATATGCACATTTTTGACAATTCCAGGTTTTATGGATATGTCGAGGGGGGTGGTGGGTGATATATTACATAAGTTCCCTTCGGAAAACACATCGTGTGTAGACTCGTGAATGGTAGAAATGACGACAACGATCGATGGGGTCAAGATCCATTGGTACCTCTCAATGGTGTGWTGTTCCAGGAAGAGGATGGAATGATGATGTCCATCRTCCCAGGGGGTGTTTTCCATAACARACATAATCATCTCATCCRTGGGAAAAATGACGTAGAAAGGATCTGGAGATAAATCACCAAGAGAGGGGGTAGAAGGGGTTTYCGATTGAATGGCCTGATAGGCTGATTCRACCAGACTCAAAGGAATTTCATCACCRTAACGAAGATGATCGTCGGGGTTGGGTACCATCCATGGGTCGTGAGATGCAGGGGTTCTGTGAATAGAGGTGGAKATCATGTTGATCGAGGYGWCAGAYAGATGTGGAACATCWGGTGGTGGKATGGGGAAGGTACCCATTAACGAGGAGTCTTTAAGAAGACCCACACCGACGTTCTCGTATCCGGGGTGGGGGGGAGGGGTTTGGCAATGAACGRTATGTTKCCAGTACGTGCATTCGAGTTAAAGAAGGCTAATTGTTCGACGGTAATTACCTTTCCTTGATGAGGGAAACGCATGAAACRGAAAAGAGTTGACACAACTGCGCACATGGAATCAATCCAACTACGTCCAAGTAGAAGGTTKCAATCGAGAGGAGCGTCAAAGACTTCCACTTCAACTTGGACCGTTTTKCCTTCTAACGTAATYAGTGACGAAGGGAGGACACCATAAGGCTTAAAACTAGAGCCATTAAAGGCTTTGAGTGTGTTGTGGGATTCAGTCAAAGGAGGAGAGTCGATGGCTTTCCARCAGGTAATAGACATGACACACATCGAGGCACCCTCGTCGATAACTRTTCTACAAATGTTTTTGTTGAAGACAATAACTTGTATTTGGAATGAAAGTTGAGGGGGTAACCTTGGAATGTGATCTTCCAGGTCAAAAATTATTAAATTCRTATCTGTAGGGTCGATTCCACTGATAGATTTAAACCGTGCCTTCCGTTATATAGGAAAATTTCGAAGGACTTCGAGGGTTRACATCGTGGATGGTGCTTGGGCCAGATCTTCAACAATACTGTAGTTCTGGGYAGCATGGGCATGAGGATTGAAAGCTGATTTTCRAACGACGCCCTTTGGAGGAGGGTGAAGAACTATGTCGAGGCTTGGTCATTCGAGATGAAGGGGACCATTGGTAGGTGGACTCGTGGGAGATGGTTGGACCAATGAAGGAGGTATAGCATCAACCTTCTCTTTGGAGGAAGAATAATCTTTGGCTCGAGTGGTAAGTGTGATGTCATTTTTCTTTGAATCTCCTGTACACATTAAGACATAGGATGTATTGGAGGGGGAAGGTTGGTCATGAACGACCAATTGAGCATGTTGTTGAGAAGGGAAGGGTTGTGACAGTACAGTCGGAGTGGGTGGTTTCGTGGTCCCTTGAAGGAACTTAGTAACCTCGGCTCGTCGTGGACAATCCTTAGTGTAGTGATCATCACCACAGATAAGACAAGGGTATCGGGGTTTGCGCTTATCCCTATCATCAATAGGCGGTGTTTTGGTTCTTTCTGATTGTGAATTATTTATTTCATCCTTATTCTTACCCTTTCCCTTTCTAGATTTTTTTTTACCGGCGAGGGTAGATTGAACAACATTTACCTTAGAAGTCTCGTCAGTGGGAGGGGTAGGAGACAAAGCATTTTGAACATTAGAAGAAATGGGTTTGGGGTTGTTGCTAGAGGTTTAGATGGAATGAGTTTGGGCATGGAAAGTGCCAATCACACCGTCGGCTGCATGAGAAGAAACAAGAGTAGTTTAAGTGGTGGAAGTAGAAGGACGAGGCGCATCAGGGAGTAAGTCATAAAGAGTACCCATTTGTGAGTAAGCGAGGTCAAGGTATTGAGCATGACTAATGGCCTGTTCTTCCATGACAACTCCACCCATGGCGATGTCACAACCGATGTCATTCATGAATGATTTTGTGAACCACTCTACCAGCAACTGATCGAGAAGTTCAAGTTTGATGAGACGTCGTCTCCATCGCCACTCATGAATGTGATCGGAGATATGAGTGGCTTTGGTTTTTTTGAAAGAACTCAAAATCTTGGTCCTTGTTTCATAGCGGATCGGTAACTGGTAGTGGGTGAGGAAAGCCATAGTGAGGGTGTTGAAGTCGACGAAGAAAACTCGTGGTAATTCTATATACCACTTCACGGCGGAGCTCGTGAGGGTTCTCTGAAAAAGGCGTAAACGAATAGAGTCATCCATCAAGGAGTTGGATGAGCACCAAAGGTGAAAATTCATTACGTGATTGTTTGGGTCCTCTCCTGGTTTTCCATCGAATTTAGGGATGTCAGATGGTAGTTTGGCCAGTATGGCAGGCCATTGAGGAGAGTGATAGATTGGATCATTTAAATTCCTCAACAAATCTGGGAGGTCTAGGGTGGCTAAGAAAGGTAACTGTCTATTCACATGTGGGTACTGGTGACTTTGGGGAGGGAGTCCTGTCGGAAAACCAGTGGGACCATAAGTTTTCTGCATATAATGCAAGGATCCAGGTAGATTTGGTGGTTGGTGTGGAGGCAAGTAACTCATAGGGTTGTTCCCTTGAACGGGGGCATGGGGTGGAGAATTCGAGCCCCAAATAGGATTAGACGTACCTAGATAGGGTTGGCCTATACTGGGGGGTAACGAAGCTAGCCTGAGGTTGTTGCCCTCTAGTCGGGTGAGGATTATGTTGTATAAGATGATTCCAATACTGGGCCAAGGATAGAGGTACGTTTTGTCCATAGGGTGGGGTCGGTGGGGGTTTCCCTCCAATCGGAGGTTGTGTCCCAATTGGGATTTGTCCTGCAAGGGGGGATTGAGTTGGGCCTCCTTGGTGAAATTGTCCACCAACAGGAATCTGGTAATTTGGTGTGAACGACAAAATGGTGCCACTAGGATCAGTGCCTCCGATCGAGGATGAAAGAGGTCCCCTGAAATGGGGCGGGGGAAGTGTCAGAATGAAACCGGGAGAATGGTGCCCAGAGGGAGTGGGACCACCAGGAGTTCCGAATGTGATTTGTGTAGGAGTGGGAATAGAGGCATTCAACACATGGTATTCAGGTGGAAGTGTCGAGGTGACTCTGGGTGAAAGCGGTGTGACAATGGGGGCTTGGCTAGCCATGGTAATCCCAGTGTGAAGACTCATAGTATCTATGTAATGGAACATTTGTAAAGGGAGAGTCAAGATGTGGTCAGCTCGCAGAGCTTCTATACCAGGAAAATAATAAGCAACAGTAAAAGGTGTTGCGTCTGGATAAGATGTTTCGGGTAGCTCAGGTGAGACAGTGATATCAATGCCTACTCCTAAGCCAAAGAGAGTCCGTCTAAAAATGCCAGTAGTCCAAATAGGATCTTGACCCTCAAGTCCTAGGAAAGGTCCATTCGGTGATCCATAAGACTGAACAACCAAGTCTCTGGAAGAATTCACTCACACAATGTGTCTCTTAGAGTCGGGATGAAGTCGAATGTCCTCACGAGAATTGGTAATTCGGAACCGTTCTAGAGAGTCAGTTCTTTCCACTTGTGGAGTGGCAACATCTTGGACTTCACTCTGTTGAGGAGAAACTTCCAGATTTTATGGGGGTAAGCCTTTCATTCTACGTGAATGACGTGGAGGGTCAATTGTGATCGAGTTAAAAAAATTGCGAAGGAAATTCTATGGTCAACTTGGGTAAACAAACAACATGCGCTAGTAAAAATCTAGGAAGCAAAACCAACCAAACAAGACCTTCTAATTTCGAAGTCACTAGTTGGTGATGAAATCCAACGTCTCAATGACAAGACAAGAAGGGGCTGGGTGAGGGTGGAAAATTTACATTGATGACCTGCTTAACAGACTTACA
Organism: Picea engelmannii; assembly: GCA_009831015.1. Lineage (NCBI taxonomy): Eukaryota > Viridiplantae > Streptophyta > Pinopsida > Pinales > Pinaceae > Picea > Picea engelmannii. The sequence continues at coordinate 62,327 of ML792730.1, read as the reverse complement.
CCCTGGTGCAATCTCCCACACATAATCATGGGTATACCCTCCAAGGAGCCTGAGTGAGTTTGGCCAATGTCGATTCTAGGTACTGTGAAGACTCGCCCCTTCACAGTCACCTTGTGTAAGACCCTAAGAATATAGGACACTAAGGTTACCACCAACAACAATAAATCCTAGGGGAACAGTCAACAGTCCGATCCACACACAAGGGCAGGGTATTTAGCCCGAAATCAGCTTGAGAGGCTTCCACTCATCATTGTGGGTATACCTTCAAGTGACCCCCGTAATACGTGCAATATCTACATCGATATCAACAAAGTAGAGTGAGTAACTCTGTCAATCTCAATGTGACCTCGGGTTTGACCCTTGTGTGAGAAGGGCTTCCAAGGAAAAAATGTTGCAATTGGAATTTGACGCTCCTTACCACAAGATGCTATTGTGTGTTTTGTGCTTTGGAGAGTGTATCTCACTGCCTATTCCAAAGCTCTAGCCTAGCTAATGTTGGTGTAATAGAGTCCTAGAAAAGATTTACTAGTTAAATTTTAAAAATTGCGCAATATTACTAAAGGTTGTTGTTACCCAAAGGATACGGAAATGAAACCAATGTCGTGTGAGACTCTGACTCAACAATGCATAGATAGGAATGAATGATACAAATTTTTTGTTCGATGAATCCTATTTATGGGAGGGAGAGAGGCGTTTTCTGGAACAACTTGAACTACGATATATGATGTTCTTTGAAATGCAATATCAAAGAATCATTAACAATGCAAATTCTCTATTCATTCTATTTCAACAATTGAATGCCAATATTTTCTAATAAAAAGTTGCTTGAAAAGAAAAATGTTTTTTAATTTTCACTAGAAACCAAACAACAATGGTGGAACTAAGAAAAACTAGCAACTGATGGAAAAGCCATATACAATGAAAAACCCAAACCAATCTTTCAATGAAGACAAAAATATCAAACAAACAAGACTAGTCTCTTTAAATGCATATGGATAACAATTTTCCAAGTAACTAGCAATTGAAAAAGACAATTAATCCCAACTTTTAAACCGATCACCGACTCCCAACCAAACAAGCACTCGGATTTCAAAACCAGAGATTATATCCTTGTTAAGAAAAGGTCAAGAGATAACAGTTGAGAAAAATGAACAAGAAGAGCTTTTGACTTTTGAAGACTAATCATTCATGAAATTCGAAGTCAAGAAACAATCGATCACTGGCCCAAGAAGTTCTCTTCAGACACACATACAAGTCTGGGCATCTAAGGATACAAAAAACCTTAATCCAAAAATTTGCAAATGGGTTTGTAGGCGGGCAGTGGGGTATAGTGCGAGAATAAAGGATTCTCGCAGGCTGGACACAAGTAGAGTGTGAGAAGTTTGCACTAGACTGAACAACAGGGTGCAAACTCTAGTGGTTCTCGTAGGCTACAAAAGGGTGCAATGCGAGAAGGCCTGATACTAAGAAAAATTTGGAAAAAAGAATTTTTTTTTTAAGGAACTTCTGGACCCAGGGAGTCTATCAGGGTCTCCTCAAGACTCATAGATTGATAGAAATGAAAAATGGTAAGTTAAGAGCAAATGGCCAAGGAAAAACCACCAAAAACTACCAAAAATGGACTCCCTTCCTAGTGGAGTCACCAATTTTGTTATCGGACTAATCGGTAGGTGCGGACACTAACAGATCTCCCTAGATCCACCTAGATCTAGAACAAAATAGGACAGGACACGACTCTTTCCCTAAGTTGTAATCATTGAATCTACTAATGGGAAGGAATAAGTGACATAGCTTTATATCGCTTCCTTAGGTCTCTGTTGTTCCGGCTTCGCTCTGGTGCTCTCGTGAAGTCAAATCCAAGACAACACAAACCAACCAAAGTGAAGATAGAAAAGTATATTCAACGTCAACTTATGCATAGGATCAAGGAATTACACAATAAAGTAAGAGTGACTTTATGGGAAAGGGAAATGTCGTTGTATCATATTAATTGAAAGTAGAAGATACAACCTGATAGCCTTGATGTTGTAAGCTTCCTTTCAGTGACCCTTGGTTCCAAACACATAATTTCTCTATACTTGCATGAAGAATATACAATTCCTCTTGATAGACCAAATAGAGTCTTCAAGATTCTGTCCAAGCAGGGTTCTTCACACAATTCTTTCACCAATTCTTCATTCAATCTTGCTTAACCTTTTCCATGAGAAACATTTCAATATATAGGAGAAAGAGAGATGGTTACATGGATGAGGATGATCCCATCAAATCTGAGAAGTTAGTAGGATGACAACCATGCGAATGCAAACTCATTTTCTAGAAGATTCCCTTCTAGAACCCTTGAGACCTCTTCTCTTTTCCAAGCTTAAAAATAGGTTCGGACCCTGTGTATGGAGCAGACTACGAGAAGTTCGCACCCTAAGTGTGGGTGGCCTGTGAGAATGAAGGATTCTCGCACCCTAGACCATAGTTAGCCTGCGAACTCATCTTAAAAATATGTTTTTGGAAGGAGACAAGAGCCACTTTTCTCAGGCAAAAAGTCCTTGTTGGGAGCCTAAATACATCACTGTTGAGACATCACCAAAGTGACCAAAATCATGTGTAACAACCCCCCACTGGGAGTACAATCATTTTAGGTAGTCACGATGCTTACCCTTCCCAACATGGTGCTCGCCATCCCTGCATGGTATCTACACCCACCCGTGATGGTTCCTCAACCATATCTCCCTCCTCAGTCCGAGGGAATCCTGATGTAGATTCCAGTACTAACTCTGGCCACACCACCCCCACCCTCAATCTCCATCACCACTACCACAGTTGGGGGTATACAGAAGATGAAATATCCCACAACTCCACTTCCTCCTCAAGTTCAACCTCCTTGCGCACTATGTGAAAGAGAGGGACACCCCACTAATATATGTCCCTCTCTTCTCGAGTTACGCAATTTGATCCAACTCTCTCTAGAAACTACACCACTTGTCGCTTCTCCAAGCATGTACAATACAACAACCACATCCTCCACTATAGGCATTAAAGGGCTGCAAACCAAATTCACTTGTGCCATCTGTTCAGAATATGACCACTACACTCATCGTTTCCTAGATCTAACTCAGTTTCATCAAACGCTAACATAAGTACGCCAAACCTTTCAGCAAGATCCCTCTCCACCAAATTTTGGGTACCCACGTCACCGACATTCATTATGTCTCTACCTCAGTCCCTGAACAGATGAGAAGCCATTGCGCTCTTTGTGACTCACTTTCTCACTTCACATACCAGTATCCTTTGATTGTGGCTTACCGAAGTCATCATTCAACCCCTATTCAACCACATCTGACATCCTCACCAAGGGTCTTTCCATTTATAGATATTTTCAACATCACCTCCCCTGAACCTAAGTCACTTACCACCCCTCCATGGTTCATAAATAGACTGTCTGAGGATATTCCCCCAAATCTTACCAATTCTTCGGTTCATTCCCCACAAGAAATATTACCCCTTACCACATTTTATCCCCCACAGTGTCTAGACATTTGGTTTATGTCAAGAGAGCCATCACAACATACTTAATAAATCCCCTCTATGTCTTCACCACTTGAGGATAATAACACTATGAAAGTCACCCATGTTACCTCCCCAGATCCCCTGTATTCTCACATTTTCCACTGCGACGAAGATATCCTGGAGGAAATCACTACCTCCGATTTCATATGGAATGTGCTCCATCACTGAGCGTTTTTTCTCTCACATGAAGCACTTGAGCCCTCACAGGCCAAGCCATCTTGCACTGGGGCACCCATTTATGTATCTATACACTCATCCCAAATTATTCTTTATTTATTTGGTAATTGTAAAAATCCTTTGTTTCCTGCATTTACTTAGCTTTTTGTCATCACCCTTGATGACCTTCTTTTTCTCAAAACACAACCCATGTCACCCTTGGTTGGGGAATCCAATATCCTTTACTCATTTTGACATCGTTCATAAATCCCAAGTATCCCACAGTCCATGTACCCATGATCTATGAGTTTTTCCACTTGGTCATGCCTTTGGCACAATTTAACCCCATGTCTAGTCGTCCCCCTGACATTAGATACAGTTTTATGGTTGCTTCCAATCATCCTTCAAACATACTGCCAACCAAGGGCAGTCTTGAGTCTCACCACATCTTGACTTCTTTCATGTTACTTATCATTTCCTTTTCTTATCTCCGTGGATTTCATGAAGCCCTTTGCTTCTTGGAGTCACGTCTCCCTTTCTGTCGACATCAAAACAATTTCCACAAGGGAAACAATATCTTGACTCTCATTACCTTTACAATGAGGAGTCTCGGATGACACAAAGAGAACCATCATTGCTCTCTAATTCCATTGATCCCCATAACATTC
>ML792730.1:25907-57842 GCA_009831015.1 Picea engelmannii | reverse complement strand
ACTTTCTTTCATACTGCATCAAAATTTACACCATTTATGGCACTCTATGGATACCACCCTCCTTGCATCGCTTCTTCTCTAAAAAACAAATCTAAGGTTCAAGAAGTGGAAGATCACATCGAGCATCAACAAGAATTTATCCAAATATTAAAGGACAACCTGGCCATGGCACATAATTGCATGAAACAACAAGTAGATCAACATCATAGTGAAAGAAGTTTTGAAGTAGGATATTGGGTGTTTTTAATAATACAACCATACAAATAGATGTCCCTCAAGCAAGCCAAGAAGGATAATAAATTATCACCAAAGTACTATGGCCCTTATAAGGTGTTGCAAAATATTGGTACTATGGCATACAAATTGGAGTTTCCTACATCTTCATGAGTACACCCAGTTTTCCATGTTTCATGCTTAAAGAAGGTTATAGGTGACAAGATCCCCATTAAAACTATATTTCCAAAACTTGATGAGGAAGGAAAAATCATATTGGATCCTGAAGCCATCATGAACACAAGAATTCGCCAGCTGAGGAATAGATCCATTTCAGAGTATCTCATTAAATGGAGGAAAATACCGGCTGAAGATTCCACTTTGGGAATATGAGTCTTTTATACAAAATCATCCAGAGTTACTCAAGCGTTGTGGAAAACACTTGTCTCAAGGGGAGGGGCATGCTAAGCCATAAATAATGGCTCATTACCCTTTAATTGGGGCATATTACATTAGTAATATTATTTTATTTATGTCGTATTTAGTCCATTAGTTGTAATTATACCTTCTAGCCTCCTATATATACCAAGGAGACATTTTCATTTGGAATCATATTGTATTTGAACATTTATGTGGGTATAAGGAGGTTCCCCCCTCAAAGAGGCTTATTATATGAATTTCTCTCTTTTTCAAGGCGTTGAGTACTTATTCTGAGGTTTTTCTATGCTATATTGATATTTGGTTCCTAACACGATATATCTATAATACTAGTAGGTGGGAACCCCTTGTAGATTGGAGGATCTGATATGGTTATTATTTGATATTATGTTGATGTTCGACACTGCTTACAATTTTGAGCATGATTGATGTTCAAATGTTGGTTCTATTCGCGACAAATGGGTGATGGAAAATTCATGTTATGTATGAGTGTATTTACTTTAAATTCTCATTTCCATGTCATGAGGGATTATGTGAGTTGTTATTTCTATTGAGCCATGATATATTATATATTACACCTACACAAAACATGCATTAGTCATGGAAAAGGATAAAAGAAATATGAAACAAATCTAAGCAACAACTTAAACTATGCTAGTATGCTACACTACATGCATTGAAATTAAGGGATTGTTGTTAGTACTAGATATCAGGGTTAGTAGCTATACGATTTATTGAGTTATATGCATTATGGTGTGGTTGGAAATGGTTAATGTGACATAGGGTGGCACATTTGGAAAGCAAGGGGATGTTGGTTTCGATGAATGGATTAATTGGAAGGATTAATTGAGGGTTGGTTGGCGTGTACTAAGTAATTAAATGGATAGAGGATAGAAGCGACGTGCATTTACAACATGTCACTACATACCCCTTCCACTGGCTGTCACCCTAGCTTGGCTATTGTTCAATTGTGTTTCGTTGTGGTTAAGCTCCGATTTTCAAGCAAAGGAAGAACTGGTCGGCCGAGCTCATATTTTTAAGGTCTTCTTGGTTATAGGTATGTATTTTTCACCATCCATGAACCCACTCTGGTTATCAAATAGATATTGGCTTAGTGATGTATGGGTATATTCTTTTCTTAAGACTGGCAACTATGTAAACTTGTGATTTTTCTCTGGAATGGTTTTTGTCTGGTTTTCATTGCAAATGGAAAACGATGGTTGAAGTTACAGTTTCATTAATTATTCTGAGTGGAAGAAGCCATGAAGGCTCCATGTTTTCCTTATGATTTTTTTTGGAGAGTTCATTCAGTACAGACTTGACCAGTTGTCTTCACACAGTTCTTGTCACCTCACTCGGTCCTATTGTTGTTATGGTTGTTGGGTTTGATCTCAAACCTCCCGGTGTCACTGTATATCATTTCACCTGGGTATGGGCTCGTTATACTATTGGTGTATGTGTATTTGGTTATGATGGCTATTATGTCAAGGGGCTTGCTTTGAGATTTATTGTTATTTCATGGATCTGTTTTATATCAGCATTACCCAGGTTGATTGGGGAAAACCATGAGGGTTATGCCCTATGTGTTCTGGGTGTTATTTATTGTCCTATGAGGGGCCTCTGCTCCTATGTTCATAGTCTCTCCTTCCTGTTGAACTCTCTCCTTGTCTTACAAAGATATGGGTGATATGGGCTATGTGTCCACCATGTTGCCCCGAATGTTTCTCACCAACTATTGGTGGTCATTTCTAACCTCCCCGTGTTGGTTACTCAGAGCCCACCCTTAATTATTTTAAGCCCGATGTTGATAAAGGAACTAGTTGTTTTGGGTTGGACACATGGTTGACTGTTATGATTTGGTGGAGTATCGACGACAATGGTTAATTATTGGTTGTCCCTGATTGATAGTGTTGAAAGTGGTTTTTGAGATTGGTTTATAATAACTTTGTTCTTTTATTATGGAAATTGATTCAACGGTTCAACATGGTTTTATGGTTGATTGAGAATGTGTCTCTTTGCTTTATGCGCTGGGTTGTGTGTTTCCTACAACATGATATAGATTGAAATAAGGGTTGTTGTGATTGTGTGTTTTAATTTCCAATCGGGAGTATTGCAATCATGGTAATTGTGGCGTGGTTGTCCATTGTATATGTTATGGATATCGTTTCATTACATCATCAGAGATTGGCACGGGTTTTATAAGCATATGGTTTTGTTGCAATTTGATTGAATTGAGAAATGGAATTAGGCATATTGTCGTTGTCTCCTTGTATTAGATTGATAGCTCGACGTTGTTTGATGTTTAGATTCAGATTAATTAGACATGTACAGTCACAGAAATGCTCTTGTGTTTTGTTAAATTTTTTATGTATCCTACAACATCGTATAAATTGAAGTGGTGATTGTTGTGCATTTAAATGGAAAGTCAGGGTTTTGCAATTTGAAATATCGATGATCATGTTTTGGATGTCCACTATGTATGGTTGATGGATATCATGCATCATATCAGATATGGGCACGGGTTCTATGACAGTATGGTGTCATTGCAACTTAATTGTTAAATAGAATTGAAGAATGGAATCATGCACGATTTTTGTGTCTGTGTTGATTAGTGAAATAATTCATGGAAAATGGTTGGTGTTTTGATGCTGAACAGAGTAGAAACAAGTGATTGTGTGTTCATTTGGAAATTGTTTTAAAAAATAAAAGGGTACAAATGAGAAGAAACAAAAATCTTATTCAGGTTGTTTGTTTGAGTTTGATGACACTGTGTTAAATATTTAATTGCGAACAGTGAGGAAGTTAATACACAAAAATGATTATATTATGCACAGTAGTTGTTAAATTGATCACAATGATTTTTTTGGTTAGTCTTAGATCTTTTTCATTTAATATAGAACGGTTTTATGGATTACTTAATTTATTTTATGAACAATATCCATTCTCTTTACCTACCATTATTTCATTTTTCTCTAGTTACAATCTCCTCACCTTCCCATATCCATTTTTCACTCCCTATTCCTAAAATTTAATTACACTTAAGAGAATTTTGTATTGTAATAGTTTGAAATCGTAGTTTCTTGGATGGATTATAGTGACATTTTCCTTGGTTTACATTACAGTTGATTATGTGTTGTCTGTGAGAAGTAACCATGATTATTCCCCCCTCATTTTAACATTTTACACTCAATACAAACCCCTCGCATATCCCATAACCTTTTTTTCACCCCTTGCTCATTGACAACAATTAAACAATTTTTATGGATTGGATTTCTTGAGTCTGATATGTTGTTCAAACAAAATGTATTTCATATTTTTAAGGAGTTTTCATGCATGGTTTTTAAAGGAACTATTTTCTAATCAATCATGCATGCATGAATGATATTTTTCAGCTGAAGTAGCCATGGCAGAGGTAACTGAGGAAGAGGTAATTGGAACAGGGGCCCTAAAACTCCTAGATTCTCCATTCACTTTGATGTTGACTCGCAAGAGTTAGGCCAGTTATTTCTGGTTGGGTTTTTCAATTGGATTGGGCAAGGAGTGGCCCAACCTAGTCCCGAGAGGCCTCACTTCCAAGATCCATAGGCCCCCAGTATTCTCGTGCCCCCTCATGTGTCATTTCAACCCGAGGTTCCTGAAAACGATGAATGGAAAGAGATTGTCCACCCGACAGTCTACCAACATTGTGGCTGGCCCAATATGTCCTTACCTTCTCTCCCACCTATCAATCATATTGTCCAAGCTACCCTTTTCCACTCACCAGTTCAATGCTCACATGCTAGAAAAATGTTGAAAACAGAGGCCCACCATGCCCCTAACAAGGGAAAAACCACTGCTGCCCCTTCCTCCCCCTCCAATGGCTCTGATAAATCTGTGTCCTTCCGGATGCATTTGAGGGACACTTGTTCTCATGTGATCGAAGAGATTAGGCCTAAAGGCTCAGCATAGCCAAGGGAAAATTCAAAGAGATCAAAATGTGACAACAACAACAAAGGAAAGATTGCATCTCAGAGTGGAAAATATGGATTTTAAGTTTTATTTTATTTATTGTTGATGACAGTTGGCTTCAGAAATTTTGGACAACATGCTATTTTTTTTGGATATATGAGTAATATATTTGGAAAATAATTTCAAAAAATCATTGGATAAATTGTCAAATATGAATATGATGATGAGAGTCACAAGGAGGGATGTGTTTTTTAATTAAATAGTATGTTATGATTGTTAAGAGCTAAAGGGGAGTCACAAGGGGTCCCATCTACTAGTTATTATTTATTTAAAACCCTTATTATGATTTATTACTTTTCCCCCTAACTAAAAAGTTGGTTGAGTTTTTAGTTAACTTAACTAATGAAGTAGTTCAACTACTTCAACCAATTCAATTTTTCTTAAAGGCAAAAGGAAAGGGAGGAACAAGGGGAGAATAGAAGGAGAAGCATACTAAGGTTTACTCTTTGAGTTTTTGTTGATATAGTTCAGTTTTCATTCATTCCTTAATTTATTCAAGGCCTAATTCTTTTTTATGATAGCAAGGTCTTATTGTAGAAAACAAGATTCGGGATTGAATTACATCATTCAGACACTTGTTTTCAGAGGTGTTGATCTATCTTTGATAGTCTGTGTAGACTTGTTTGTTTGTGAATTAGTTTTCATGACTGACAAAGGCTATTGTGAAGAGTCAAGTGGGAAACAATCTGTGGGAAACAAAGGCTATTTGTATGTTTCATCGAGGACATCTAAGTTTGACTTTGGTCCAAAACTTCTTCATGAAATTTTGTAAAGAGAATGAATATTTGGTGAATTGGAATGAAATAAAGGATTTATTTATGTCTCATCTATCTTGATTATCATCTTGGTGTCTTTACTTTTGTCTATACATTTATTTCAACAACTGTTATATTCAAAAAATCATATAAATAATGAATTTTTCAGCAAGTTGTTATTTATAAAAAGACTAGCCTAAGAACTTGTAATCAATACTTGTGAGTTAGGATATTAATTTTGATGGCTATAAACATAGGTTGACATTCCCATATATTATTCTTTAGCCAAGCATAATCTGAAAATGATTGAGTAATATCATTTCATATATTTTCCTCAACATTTATTTGGCGATCATACTGGGGAGATCTTCAATATCTTTGTGGTTGATTTTATGCTTGATTAGCATCGATACATCTATTTTTCTGATTTTGATTCTTTGACTATTTTTATTTCTTAATGATTGTGCATGTTGCAAGGCCGCCCAATATTGAGCCTGGTCTTCAAGATCAGAGCAACATTGCTTTGAACCTATTTAATACCATTTTAGACACTTCCAATACTCGTGCTGAGCTAAATCACTCATGGGAAGAAATTGAACGAGATATTAATGCCCAAGAACGTTGGGAGGCTAGATGTAGGCAGCCTAGAAATCAACAGTAACCTTCTTGTTCCTTCAGTTTTGGCCTTTATTTCATGTCCTTAGACTCTCTTGTTTCTAGAAGAAGAAAAGGCTTATCACCTGAAATTAATCCTATTGTTGAGATAGGAAGAAGGAACGTTGTGTTGTCAACCCAACAAAGTGCTCTAAGGAGAACTTTGTTTGATTCGTCGAGTTCGTATTTTTGTCCCTCACCTATCATCCACAAGATGGCATCTAGTGGTGGCTCTGGTGTCACTGGAAGTGATTCATCCTCTCAGTATTCATATTCATCAGTGATTGGTAGCTTATATAGCCACCATATCCTTGTCCAATCTACCACAAATCCCACCAAGGTTATTAAAAAGTATGGACTTTTTCAGTTTGAATAAGATGCCACAACCACACCGTGGCATGTGTCCTCTCCTCTTAACCTAGCACCTACTACTCATCCACTTCATAAATTCAAAGAGCATCTCCCTAGGTTTTCATAAAATAACACTGTCACTACAAATGAACACCTAGGGGCATTTTCTAATGCTTGTCACAACATAGGGGCCAATGACAATGATACTTTCATGCACTTATTCGTCAATTCCTTGCAAGAGAATACTATGGATGATTTCTTTGACTTTCCTCCTAAGATTTTATCTACTTGGGAGGAGTTAGTTCATTGGTTCAGATCCACCTATGGGCAATCAAAAATCCCAGCTGAGAAGTTACGAGAATACAATAACATCGCCTATAAGGATGGTGAGACCATCAAGTCCTTCAACTTACGTTTCACTAAGTTATAAAATCAAATCCATAAACTCATTAAACCTCATAACCAAGCCTCTTTCATGCATTACTACAATGCATTACCTTCCCCCTATCATCATAGGCCTGAGGCAAAAGCCATTGATAATCTTGATTCCTCTCTTGATACTTGTTTAGAGTATGAAGAACAACTTGAAAGAATATGTATTACCCAGGGAGAATCACTTAAACAGATAGACATGTCTGCCCTCTTACATCTAGTACAATATATGAATAATTGTATGATAGTGTATGAGAGAAAATGAATTGTCTCCCCTCTCACCCATGGAGATTCATCCTCTTCTGCAACCCCCTATAGAAATCCAATCGAAAATAATTTCTAGCCTAAAGCTATCTTGCCCCGAAGTTGGTGTAACTTTTGCGAGGAACACCATGAGGAAGCCACATGTGAGGTAATGAAGAGTGCCAAATATAAGATATTTGGTAAAAGACCAGAAACTACCATCATTGTCCTAGATTTTGCATAGCCAGAGGATGTCATGATCATCAATACTAGGAACAAATCCTATGCTCCCAAAGGAAAATATGATCCTCGCCGCAATTATTCTATCCAAGCTCATATTCACCAGCTTCTATGGCTCAGGTTCCTAAGGTTCCTGACAGTCAAGGAACAACTCCCCTTCTCCCCTCTTCCAAATACAATATTCTAAATCAGTTGGCCAACACCAAAGCAGATGCCACCCTTTTGAACATGGTTGTCATCCTTGAACAACAGAGGAATATGAAACAATTCATGAAAGGAAAAGATGCCATTGTATCCAACCTCTCTGAAGAGGTAAATGAGGAGGATTCATCTCTAAATAAAGTAGGTGTACATAACTTTAGATACCCTATTAAAAATCCCCATTTTTATATTTCTATAACAATTATGGATAAAATCGCCCATTGTTGCCTCATTGATGGCGGTTCGGGCCCCAGTGTGATGTCGAAGATTATTATGGAAGAGATAGGCTTGTCTTGTACAAATGAAAACACCAGAATCATTCTCTCCTATAATAGCCTACAACAAAAGACCATAGGTGAGATTAAATATGTGACCTTAGTTTTGTGAGCACACCCTGAAATAAGGACAACCCTTAGTATTCAGGAAATTGATATGCCAGTAAGAAATTAATCAAACATCTTGGGAAGAGATTGGAAATATTTAACAGGTGGATACATCTCACTCGATGGTACACATTTATCCATTCCTCAAAATGGTAAAAACATTATAGTTCTAAGAGAGGGAAGGATTTTACCTTACATAGAGAGTGTCCCACAGCCTAATGAAAACTATATCAAAGAGGACCTAGGTGTGTATTCCATCTTTACTGAGGAGGATAACTTTACCTTGGAAAAAATCGATTTGGATGATGGTATGTGGAACATTCACTTTTATGGCTCATGCCCAAATGAAGGAAATGGAGCTGGCATTGTCTTGATTTCTCCTATAGGAAAAATCCACAACTTTTCTTATAGGTTGGAGTTTTCTTGCACGAACAATGTCACTGAATTTGAAGTTTATTACTAGGCATTGAAAACACATATAATATTGGTTGTGGTCACCTTTCAGTTTTTGGGGACTTCAAGCGTGTTGTGAACCTTGTACATAAGATCTACTCCCCTAGAAACAAGTTGATGAAATGATACACCCAAACTATTTGGGTGCTTATCGCGAACCTATTATATTTCAACATCACTCATGTTAAGAGGGAATTCAACTCAATGGTTGATCGATTAGTTGTTTTTTCAGCCTCTCCTACTTGGCAACTTCTTCCACATAGACCTAATTTTACTTTCCAATCTCTATATCGTCCACATATCCTTGACAATATAGAATCTTGGCAGGTCTTTCCTAATGATGCGAGCATTTGTGCTTTCATTCAAAATGAACCTTTTAAGCCCAAGGAAATTGTATCCATAGAAGATAACAAGATTCCTAAGGGATTGACTCCTCTAGAGGGTTCATTTTCATCGAGTGATGTAGGAAATAAAGAGAAACAAAAAGAAGAGGAGTTGAAAAGGAAGGTGGGTGAAACCATCTCCTTGAACATTGCGACACTCGAGGCTCCAAAGAATGTTAAAATAGGTGCCAAATGTTCGGATAAAGAGAAAATGATTTTTTCTAAGCTACTTGGTGAACTTCAAGATGTTTTTTCTTGGTCTTATGAGGATCTTCGTGGTTTTGATCCTGGTATTATACAACATGCCATCCCCATCAAGGAAGGCATAAAACCAGTTAGGCGAAAACAAATACCTATCAACCCTGCACCAAAAGCAATTATTCGGAAGGGATTGGAAAAAATATTGAAGGTTTGTATCATATTTCGAGTCAAGTATTTTGAATGAGTTTCCAAATTGGTACATGTTCCGAAGGCCATTGATCATATTAGCTCCTGCATTAATTTCCGCACATTTAATCAGGTTATTATGAAAAATTCTTTCCCTCCCCCTAATATGGAAATGACTCTGCAGCAGGTTGTAAGGTCACAGATGAGGCTCTTACTTGACAATATTTTTGGTTACAATCAAAACAAAGGAAAAAGGGCATAGGCTCACAAAACTACTCTTATCACTAATTGGGGTACCATTACTTATAAACATATGCTTTTTGGCTTACCTAACGTAATCACCTCTTTTAAAGAACATATGCAAATAACTCCTGACGAATTGATTATTATTCATATTTATCTTGACGATCTCATTGTATGCGCTAAAGGGTCGATTACTACCTCGGAGTTTCAAGTGTTATGTTCAGGCCTTTTCAAGATCACTTTTGTCCTGGGTACTAATTATTACATTCCAAAATATTTACAAGAGCGATTGTTTTCCTACAACACTAATGACTCTCACTTGAAGCATTACATGGGACCAACCTAAAAAGTTCTAATGTTGTTTGGTTTTTCTGTATATTAGTAGCCTAGCTCTTCTTTCTTTTTTCCACTCTTTTTCATTTCTGCTTACTATAGTTTGATTTATGCTTTATGTTTTTAACAATTTCTTGCTACTTTTACAACTCTGTCATTTTATTTCCTGTTGTTTTAAATTTTGCATTTTAATTCTGTTATGATTTTTATTGTGTTTTCATCTTGTAGTTGATTTTGGTCAAGATGTTGGATCAGTTCTGCCACAGTGACACTCCTGCAAGATATTGCTAGTCAATAGAAATCAAGCTTACACAGCTGTTACGATGTCACCCTGAAAGAACTTGAATTTGCTATCTGCTTTCACTCTTGTCTTTTAAATAAATTGGTCATCTCCCGCTCTTTCTTTACATTTCTTCATCCATTTGAGAATTTAAAAGAGCATATTTTGGTTGAACGATTATGCACACAGTGGCAAACCCCCTCATACTTAAAAATTTTCATGATTTATTCCCAAATTCCCGGTCATTCTTCCATTAAATCCACTCACTTCCCCCTTTTGCATAATCTTCCTGGTCATATCTTCTTGGCTTATTGTTCTTGGCCTGCGAAACCATGAGTTTTGAGTTCTAATCTATTGAAAAAAAAATTCCCTGTGGAGTTACCAGTTTGTTGACGATTAAAATCACAACGAGGTTTTTTACCTGCAAAGTATTGCTAAAGCCTATTATTATAAGCTAGCAATATATCTATAATACTAGTAGGTGGGACCCCCTTGTACATTGGAGGATCAGATCTAGTTCTTATTTGATGTTATGTTGTTGTTCGACACTTCTTACAGGTTTGAGCATGATTGATGTTCAAATGTTGGTTATATTCCCGACAAATGGGTGATGGAAAATTCATGTTATGTGTGCGTGTCTTTACTTTAAATTCTCATTTCCATGTCACGAGGGATTATGTGAGCCGTTATTTCTATTGTGCCATGATCTATTATATATTACCCCTACACAAAACATGTGTTAGTCATGGAAAAGGATAAAAGAAATATGAAAAAAATCTAAGCAAGAAATTAAACTATGCTACTATGCTACACTACATGCATTGAAATTAAGGGATTGTTGTCAGTCCTAGCTAATGGGGTTAGTATCTATACGATTTAATGAGTTATATGCGTTATGGTGTGGTTGGCAATGGTTAATGTGACATAGGGTGGTGCATTTGGCAAGAAAGGGGATGTTCGTTTCGATGCATGGATTAATTGGATGGATTAATTGAGGGTTGGCTGGCGTATACTAAGTAATTAAATGGATAGAGGATGGAAGCGATGTGCATTTACTACACGTTACTCCATACCCCTTCCACTGGTTGTCACGGGTTCTGTGATAATATGGTCTCATTGCAACTTAATTGTTAAATAGAATTGGAGAATGGAATCAGGCACGATTTTTGTGTCTGTGTTGATTAGTGAAATAATTCATGGACATTGGTTGGTGTTTTGATGCTGAACAGAGTGGAAACAAGTGCCCGTGTGTTCATTTGGAAATTTTTTTAAAACATCCAATGGTAAAAATGAGAAGAAACAAAACTCTTATTTGGGTTGCTTAGAAGGCATATTGTTTGAGTTTGATGACACTGTGTTAAATATTTAATTGCGAATAATGAGCAAGTTAATACACATAAATGATTAAATTATGCACAGTAGTTGTTAAATTGATCACAGTGATTTTTTTGGTTAGTGTTAGATCTTTTGCATTTAATATAGAACAATTTTATGGATTACTTAATTAATTTTATGAATAGTATCTACTCTCTTTCCCTACCATTATTTCACTTTTTTCTAATTACAATCCCCTCGCCTTCCCATATCCATTTTTCACTCCATGTTCCTAAAATTTAATTATAGTTAAGATAATTTTGTATTGTAATAGTTTCAAATCATAGTTTCTTGGATTGATTACAGTGACATGTTTCTTGGTTTACATTACAGTTGATTGTATGTTGTCTGTGAGCAATAACCCTGATTTCCCCCCCTCATTTTAACATTTTTTGCTCAATACAAACCCCTCGCATATCCCAGAACCTTTTGTTCACCCACTTCTCATTGACAACAGTTAAACAATTTGTATGGATTGTATTGCATGAGTCTGATATGTTGCTGAGCCAAAATTTGTTTCATATTTTTAAGGAGTTGTCATGTATGGTTGTTAAAGGAACTATTTTCTAATCAATCATGCATGGAGGAATGAGATTTTTCAGCCAAGGTAGCCATGGTAGAGGTAACCGAGGAAGAGGTAATTGTAACAGGGGACCTAGAAGGCCAAGATTCTCCATTCACTTTGATGATGACTCACAAGAGTTAGGACAACTATTTCAGGATGGGTTTTTCAATTGGATTAGGCAAGGAGTGGCCCGACCTAGGCCTGAGAGGCCTCACTTCCAAGATCCACAAGCCCCTGGTATTCCCGTGCCCCCTCATGTCTCATTGCAACCCGAGGTTCCCAAAAACAATGGATGGAAAGATATTGTCCACCCAACAGTCTCCCAACAGTCTCCCAACATCATGGATGGCCCAATTTGTCCTTACCTGCCCCCCCTCCTTGGCCTATCAATCAAATTGTCCAAGCTTCCCCTGTCCACTAACCAGTTCAATCCTCACATTCTAGAAAAAGGTTGAAAACCGAGGCCCACCATGCCCCTGACAACGGAAAAGCCATTGCTTCCCCTTCCTCCCCCTCTAATGGCTTTGATAAATCTGTGTCTTCCCGGATACATTTGAGGGACGATTGTTCTCATGTGATCAACAATATTAGGCCTAAAGGCTCAACATAGCCAAAGGAAAATTCAGAGAGATTAAAAGGTGACAGCAACAACAAAAGAAATATTACATCTCAGAGTGAAAAATATGGATTTTAAGTTTTATTTTATTTATTGTTGATGACAGTTGGCTTAAAAATTTTTGGACAACATGCTATTTTTTTTGGATATATGAGTAATATATTTTGAAAATAATTTCAAAAAATCATTGGATAAATTGTCAAATATGAATATGATTATGGGAGTCACAAGGAGGTATGTGTTTGTTTAATTAACTAGTATGTTATGATTGTTAAGAGATAAAGGGGAGTCATAACGGGTCTCACCTACTTGTTATTATTTATTTAAAACCCTTATTATGATTTATTACTTTCCCCACTAACTAAAAATTTGGTTGAGTTTTTAGTTAACTTAACTAATGAAGTAGTTCAACTACTTCAATCAATTCTAATTTGCTTAAAGGAAATAGGAAAGGGAGGAACAAGGGGAGAATAGAAGGAAAAGAAAAATAAGGTTTTCTCTTTGAGTTTGTGTTGAGATAGTTCAATTTTCATTCATTCCTTAATTTATTCAAGGCCTAATTATTTTTTATGATAGTAGGGTCTTATTGTAGACAACAAGATTCAGGGTTGAATTACATCATTCATACACTTGTTTTCAGAGGTGTTGATCTATCTTTGATAGTCTGTGTATACTTGTTTGTTTGTGAATTAGTTTCATGAATGAGAAAGGATATTGTGCAGAGTCAAGTGGGCAACAATCTGTGGCAAGACGGTCTAGCTTTTAGAGTTCAGATATTGATTTTCTGTTAGAGGTCCTTTTGTATGTTTCATCTGGGACGTCTAAGTTTGACTTTGGTCCAAACATTCTTCACAAAATTTTGTAAAGAGAATGACTCTTTGGTGAATTGGAATGAAATAAAGGATTTCTCTATGTCTCATCTATCTTTATTATCGTCTTGGTGTCTTTACTTCCGTCTCTACATTTATTTCAGCAACTGTTATATTCAGAAAATCATATAAATAATGAATTTTCCAACAAGCTCTTATTTATAAAAAGACTAGCCTAAGAACTTGTAATCAATACTTGTGAGTTAGGATATTAATTTTTATGGCTATAAACATAGGGTGACATTCCCGTCTATTTTTCTTTCGCCAAGAAGAATCTGAAAATGCTTGAGTAAGTTCATTTCATATATTTTCCTCAACATTACTATCTCTGCTCTCCTCAGGCACAATCTGAGGTTTGTCAAGTGTCAGGTTATCAATTAATGATTGTGGAAATTTAAGGAGACATGCTATCTTATTTATAAACCCATCCCTTTTGGTCGAATCTCTGTTAGGTCCTTCTATGATGAATTGTTTAAACAAATTAAAAAGGAAAGTAATGGTTGCATACAGTCGAGGGTTGTCTTTCTATTCGTTATGGTTCTATCACTGTGTTTTATTCAACGTGGTCTTGATTGCATAAGAAGACACCTGTGTGAATTTTACCAAACCCAATCAGGGTTCTGGCAAGGTAAAAAAGTAATCCCTATGTGTCAATCGACTTTTGTTCGCTTCATATATGATATGGTTATATTGGTTATCACATGGACTATCAATTGTTTAAAAAAAAAAATTATACATGTTGATACACACAGGGATCAAGATCAAGGTTTATGTTTGGGTTGATTGTTATTATCAATTCAAGATTTTTTTGATTGATATGATTAAAGTCCTATGTATGATCGAGCATGCTTTTAAGTCTGTCCACATTTTTGAAAAGACTTATATGTACATTTAAATTGGGCCCGATTGTAATTGATGAACAATGACTGTTGATTGTTTATCATGGTGCATTATTGATTATCAGCGATAAAATGTTGAGCATATTGTTGTGTATGTTTTGATTATTTTTTAGAAAAAGAGATCAACGTTTTAATAAATAGTAATGTTGAATGGGAAAAGTTTTTATAAGTTATAATTGCATAGACTGTTAAAAATTAAGGAATTCTGGGAAATTTAATTATTGAAACAAGTATTTTTGTATACAATTGAGGAATAGTGAATGTTGGTCTTGGAAGTGGATGCTTGTTGGATTAATTTTGAACAGAGTTATGATTGTTGATTTATTTAATTTATTTTATGAACAGTATCCATCAAATTCCCTGCCATTTTCTCACTTTTTCTCTCAATACAAATCCCCTCACAATCCCAAATTCATTTTGCACACATTGTTCTTAAAATTAAATTAAAAATCTATATTACAGTGATTAAGAAATAACACAGAGATGGATCACAACTGATATGGTTTGGTTATTGTTGCACAGTTGATTGTTCAATGAATGGTTGAGCAATAATCATGTTCTCACTCCCTTTCATTTTCTCACTTTTTCTCTCAATACAATCCCCACAGATATTCCATAACCCTAATTCACCCCCTGCTCATCGAAAATTATTGAATGAATTTTATGGATTGGATTGCATGGGTATGATGTGATTGTTGAGCCAAAATTTGTTTCATATTAAGATATATCATGTATGTTTTGTTTAAGAAGCTAGTCACTAATAAACGTTGCATACAGGATGAGCTTCTTCAATAATGGAAGTCATGTCTGAAATAACAGGTGTAGAGGGAATTGGAACAGAGGGCTTAAAAGGCCAATATTCTCAATACATTTTGATGCAGATCCTCAAGAGGTAAACCAGTTCTTCCCAGTTGAATTTTTCAATTGGATTAGACAAGGGGTAGTCCAACCTAGACGAGAGATGCCTCCTCTCCAACCCCATTATGTCCCTAGTATCCATTTCCCCCCTCATGTTTCATTGCAACTTGAAGTCCCTAAGAATGACAGATGGCAGGATATTTTCTACCCAACAGTCTCCCAACATTGTGGCTAGCCAAATTTGTCTCTACCTACTCCTCCACCTGCTAACCCAAATGTCTAGATTTCCCTTGCACACTCACCTGTACAGTCCTCCCACACAAGCAAACGACTCAAAATCAAATCCCACCATATGCATGATAAAAATAAAGTTGTTGCTTCCCCCTCCTCTCCCTCAAGTGATTCAGCCAAATCTGTTTCATCCTGCGTGCACTTGAGAGATGATTGTTCTCATGTCATTAGTGAGATCAAGCCTAAAGGCTCTACAGATCCTAAGGCTAATTCAAAGAAGTCAAAAGGAGATAGCAACAATAAATGGAAAATTTCCTCTCAAAGTGGAAAATACGGTTTTTTATTTTACTTTATTATTATTTTATTGAGGACAGTGGATTGCTGAAGGTTTTGGACAACATACTATTTTTGGATATTCTAGATATTATATGTTTAGATATGATTTGAAGTATCATTTATATTTAATTTTCAATTTATGGAAATGATTTTGGGAGCCACAAGGAGGGATGTGTCTGATTTATTGTCTAGTTATGTTTATTTTTGTTAAAGAAATTAAAGGGAGTTACAAGGGGTCCCACCTACTAGTTATTATTTATTAAAAGATCCTTATTATTATTATTATTATTAATTCTTCCCCTAAACTAAAAGTTAGTTGAGTTTTGTTAAATTAAATAAATGAAGTGGTTGAACTACTTCAACTAATTTGGAATGTATAAAATCCAAATGAGAAGGAAGGAAAAGGGAAAATAGAAGGAGAAATCATACTAAGGTTTTCTCTTGAGTTTTATTGAGATAGTTTAATTTTCATTCATTCTTCAATTCATTAAAAGATTAATTATATTTTATGAAAGCATGGTCCTATTGTAGACAACAATATTCAAAGTTGAATTACATCATTCAGACACTTGTTTTCATAGGTGTTTATCTATCTTTGATAGTCTGTGTAGACTTGTCTGTTTATGAATTAAATTTCATCACTGATAAAGGATATTGTGCAGAGTCGAGTGGGAAGCAATTCGTGGCAAGCTGATCTAGATTTTAAAGTTTAGTTTTTACTTCCTGTCAGAGTCCTTTTGTATGGTTTTCATCAGGGATATCTAAGTTTGACTTTGGTCCAAACTCCCTTAGGGATTTCTGTAAAGAGAACGATTCTTTTGATTTCTTGGAATGAAATAAGTGATTTCTATTATGTCTCATCTATGTTGATATGTGACTTGGGATTTTTTTATTTTTTCTCCACATTTACCTTTTGCATCTGTATTATTCAAAAAATGGTATAAAAATGTTATATTTTTTTTGCAACAATATTTTATTCAAAAAATCAGCCTAACCCCTTGTAATTAATACTTATGGATTGGGAAACATGTTTGGAGGCTATAAACATAGGGTAACATTCCCGACTATCTTGAATTAGCCAAGCATGATCTGAAAATGCTTGAGTAAGACAATTTCTTATATTTTCCTTCACACACAGGTTCTATGGATGAAACAAACTTTGACAGATATACAGGTTGAGTATGATGAGCCCATTCCAATCTATTGTGATAATACAAGCGTCATCAATATCTCAAAGAACCCAATGATGCACTCCAAGATGAAGCACATTCCAATAAAGTATCACTTTCTATGAGAACAAGTTGTAGAGAAGAACATCAGAGTTGAATATGTGGGTACAAAATAACAAGTGCAGATAGCTTTACAAAACCAATTCCAAGGGAAGCCTTTGAGTATCTTCACCAGAGACTCGGAGTCATTTCCACTCCAAAATGAATTCTTTTGAATTCCTATCTTATATGTATTAGATTTACACGAGGAAACACCTTAAAGAGGACATTTCAGGTTGGAAGATCAGTTTCGGGAAGAGTTCATTTACGGGGAGTATCTCTGGATGGAAAGATACCTTTTCCATTGATGACAAAGGGGGACAAATTTATCAGATGCATGATAGAGAGACAAAGAGAACAAAGGCATGGTTCTAAGGGGAGTGATGGTCACAGGGGGAGAATGAGTTATATTACTTCATTATTGCATCATAGTGTTGCCATCAATGCCAAAGGGGGATATTTTTTATTATTTGGGTTGGTTTTCATTGATGTCAACCCTTGAATAAAGTCTGGTAGCACAAAGGTTTGGTTAATGGAACCAAGTTTGTTTGATGTATAATGGTATGATTTTTAATATATTTGAAGGTAAGCATATTCTATATGGATAGTACATTTCATGTCATTTCTGTTGGTATGTGGAACATCACATAACTCCTCATAGTTAGAGAGTTATGTCGATGAGAAGTTGGAGAACCCTCATGAGTCATATAGAAGCCCCAAAAGGTCAAAGTAGTTAAAGTGGTTGCAAAAAAGAAATTATTTCAATAATAAAGTGAGGTGATGAGTGTACTATAAGTCAAAGTGGATACAAAAAAAATTATTTAAATAATAAATTTAATGGAGAAATTACTATGTGGAAAAGTGGTTAGAAGTGGGTTAGCCCTAAAATAAGGAAAGTGGTTTAAGAGATTTTAGAAGGTAAATGATAAAGTGAAGTGATGAGTGTACTAGAAGTCAAAGTGGATACAAAAGAAATTATTTAAATAATAAAGTCAATGGATAAATTAATTAGTGGACAAGTGGTTAGAAGTGGGTTAGCCCTAAAATAAGGAAAGTTCTTTAAGATGGTTAGAAGGTAACCCCTTGAGGAAGCTACATAAAAGTATAAATAAGAGGCAAGGGTCTCTCATTTAATTACACTTGATAATAATTGAATATCTACAAGTGAATGAGGTAACCAAAGGATATAAGGTGAATTTCAGAGGGAAGGTGAAGTAAATAAGGTCGAAACTCAAGGGAGGATAAATTGTTTTGATGATGCTTTCTAAGGTATGTTATTTATAGGTCATCTCACCATTTTCGCAATAAATTTATTTCTACAATGATTCAGAATGTGAAATCAGGAGGTCGTTTAGGAAACATATCCAAGTATCCGTGATAAAACTCCAGATTGTGGTTCGTTTAAATTTTGGATTTACACTCCGGGGAAAATAAGGCTTGTGGCTAGTTCTGAAACTAGTCTAAAACAGGTATTTCAGATAAAAACATCATAACTTATTCATAACAGATCCAAATTTAGTAAGACCAAATGTATTGGTTATAATACATTGTGTAGTATTTTGTGTATCATTTTTAGATCCACACAACAAATATTCTGTGTAGGGCACGCTCCACAAGTTCGCTCTCTAGAATAATCCAGAATTCAACAAGGTATGTCAGTTTTTCTATAACTCCTTTTATGAGAGGTTCCAAGTAGTGAAACCTAGAGGAATTGAATAAAAGACACTGAATAAAATTGTGTACTATTTTCATATATTCATTCATTGCAGGTACATAGTTATGATTATTTCAAGTTAGGGTTGTTGTCTAATCCAAAATTAGTCATGTGAGACTAGAGTAAAGTTTGATGAAAATGCTAGTCTCTTGTTGTTAAAGTTAAGGAAGGTTTGCAAGTATGTGATCATATACACCAGGTCTATTATAGAGTTACAAATCATATTTGGATGATGAAATTGATGAGGGATTTTGGTTGGCGTACATGTTGGGTACATGGTTGATGATTAGTTGATGCATGATTAGTACATACTTGGTACATGGTTGGAGGCACTTGTTAGTAGTATTGTTGACAGATGGTTTATGGATGATGTAGCATACTTGTCATGGTATATTATTAGAAGAACATATTGATCTTGGTGATGATTATGAGTTTTTGTGTTATTCTTGGTTGATGCACATCTTAGTGATATTGTGCATATGGTTGAGAGTTTTCTTGGTGATTGATCTTGGTGACTAGATATGATTTGGTTGATAATATTGATGAGACAGGTTGTTGTGATAGGTTGTTTGGACGAGTTACTGTGACAACTTATTTGTACAGGTTTGGTGCATGATTGATGCATTTTTTTATGGTACATGTTGGCATAGGTTATTGGTACATGTTTTTTGGTGCACATTGATTGGTACAGGTTTACAACAGTATATCTCACACTGCTAGTGTGACAGTGGTTCCATCATTCTACTTATATTTCAGGGTGGTTGGATGGGGCAAGGAAAGGTGGTTGTAGCCACCTTCCGGTTGTAGTTGGAGAACATAGGGGGTTGTAGCCTCCTTCTAGTTGTAGCCAGAGAATTGGGGATTTGGGGTTTCTCTCAGGTTGTAGCCTAAGAAACTAGAGGGTTGGTGCCTCCTTCTAGTTGTAGCTGGAAAACAAAGGAAGTTGGTGTTTCCAATTAATGTAATTCTTAAATACGTATAAGAAAAAACATTATGTGGTTTTCTCCCGCTTTGGGTTTCCACATAAAACACTAGTGTATTATGTATGTATATGATTTCTCATTTGTTCATTTTTTATTTACTCTGCAATTATTGGATGACAATGCTACATTGATATAACACTTTCATTTTATGGATAAAAAGGATTAAATTGATCTATTACTAATTCATCCCCCCTCTCAGTAATCCAATAGGGAGCACCTCTTCCACTCGCAAATGTGGATAAATGGGACCCCAATGCATTTCATTGTTGAAAGGGGGAGTTAGAAGAACCTAATATCAACTGAGGTTTTCAAGAGATTGAAGCTAACAATGATGCCACACCCCCAACAATACACCATCAGATGGTTGAGCTAGGGATGATACATCTTTGTCAACCAATGGTGTCACCTATCCTATGGCATCAAACCCTTCAAGGATGAGGTAGTGTGTGATGTTGGTCCACTTGAAATCTGTGATGTTCTTTTTGGAAAACCACTTGAAGTCTTGGCCCCACATTGTCATTTTTACTCTAGTTGATCATATCTATAGGGAACTAGAGGTATCTCTAACTACTGTCACTTCATTTATCTTGGAAAAAAAATGTCGCAAAGTAATATCTCAGACCACGAAGTTTTTCCTCTTCATGATAAATTCCAATGGTGAAGAGAAGGTCACTAGAACCACTATATCCTCAGCACAAGACGTTTCTATATATCACAAGCGGGTATACAAGATTCTATAGGAGCACAAAGTGAATGAGATTCTTCCATATTTTCAATATAGCTCTATTGGCCATGACCATTTTCAAGTGTTCTTTGGGTTCCAAACATTAGTCCCCATTGATATAGCTCTTCTTGCTTCATCTTCACAAACAGATTCCTCCTACACTCAAACCAAGGTAGATCATGTATCCATATCTGTTGAATGGATCCAATACCTCCAATAGGTTCATGACATCATTCCATAGGCAAAGTAAAAGTAGGGCGTCTAGTTCAACAAGACAAGCGACTCACTAAGGTTCAAATTCAACAGAAGTTTCCCCATCTAACGATGGAACTTAACACAGTGGGGACCATTGCTTCCAAGGGGAGGAATGATCTAGGTGGATATTGGTGGCCATCCACCTTTTTTATTGAATCAACATTTCAAACCTATGGTTTTGATAAACCATGATATTCACCCTTTTTATGGGGAATGGAATGTGTAATATCCCCAGGTAGAACCCCAGTTGTAATTATGAATTGTAAACATGTTTGATAGGCTGGTGAGTTGAGTAATAAGCTAGAGGGCTTATGTGTTTATTAGGCCAAAGAGACTAGATGCTAAGGCCATTAAGCCTAGATGCTAATTCCATTAAGCCTTATTTTTTATATGTAAATACTCACATCATTAATATAACTGCATCATTGCATGTAGACCGACCACGAAGAGAGAGTTATGGGGGACTAAGCTCCACTAGGTAGGGAAAGGGAAGTAGCTAAGAGTCTAGGAAAAGGGGCTAAGATAGAGGGATTACCTCTAGGGGAATAACATTATCTTATTATTTCCTAGAGGATAAGGTTTGTACATAATCTATGTTGTCCTAGGTTCCTATGGGAAGGGAACAAATGTTAAGTGGAGCTCATGTAGCTTCAGGAAGAGATGTTTCAACATGGGCGCATGCATTTTTAGGTGGGGGAATTCATTCCATTAGGAGGCTCTCAGGATGGTGGGAAGACTCCCCATGCTTTCATGCAAGAATATGGAGAGAGCCTTCACGCAACGATCTTTTTCCTCCATGGTTGACCTCTACAACCTCGGGGGGAAACCAACACACAGTGTTATGAAGCTAATTGATTTTTCCTGTGAAACACAACATGACTGTGTAGTTCCTGAGCCAGATCACACCTTATCCATTTGTTGTTACTACCCACATCTTCTCTGGACTGGTGTGGCATGATTTCATTACTAGAGTCCATACCCGATTTTTCTGTTGTGGTTACCCACTAGTCTTAGGAGCTGGATAGAAGAAGTAGGTTGTGAGGCTTGTGAGCAACTCTCTCCAGGTGAGAGAGTGTGTTGAGGAAGTGATCTATCCTAGAGGAAGTCTAGTAGAAGCTACAAAGCTCTAAGAATTTTTCATCTAGCCTATTGTTGAAGCCCTAAAAAGGGAGGTGTAGCAGTCGATGGACTGTGTGACAGTGAAGGTGTACACTCCTGGGGTGAAACAAGCATGTGGGGAATGAGAGTGTGTGAGTTGTGGGTGTAAGTGGCTCCTTGAAGGAATTAATTCCTGTTGAATTGTGTGAATTCAACCTTTCCTAGCCTAGGAATCCCTTGCTTGGTGGAGTTTAGTCCCATCTCGGGGGTGACCCACTACTGAGACTGATGAGAAACGTGGTCTATGGCTGGGAGGTTCATGGAAGGTCTACATGCAATTGGTGGTCTTCTATTAAAAGATAAGTTCCACTTCTATGTCTATTTACATGCTATGTAATTGTACATGTGATATAATTGATGAGTAATGCTTGGATATATTGTATATGTTGTATGTGTAGGCTTATTGTTGTTTCCGCATTAATCTGTGTATTATTAGAATACATCCTCTATATATGTTTATATATAGGTAGATGATAATTGTCATTTCTATGTTTATATGGATGTGTATGATGTTTCCACAAGTATCTCTGTGTGGCATAACCAAGTAGATTGAGGCGTGGGGCTGTCACAGAATGGTATAAGAGCATGAAAATTATTTTGGCAACATAGTCCGACTTGTTGGTCTATGGTTGGGGATGTAGAAAAGATACAGTTGATTAGGTAGCATTACCCCGACAGAGGTTGATGGTCGGGGACATTACAAATTGGTATCAGATTCATGGTTTCAACACTGAGCCTAGATGGGTCAAAAGTGGAAGTTGAAGAAAAGGTTTCATAAAGGAATTGTTGTCGAAATGGGAAAAATTGAAGTTCAAAGCTTAGTTTTCGACAATGATCCTGAATTGGGCCATATAAGTGGTTATGGAATCAAAATATCAGAGAAAATTGTTGTCGAGAGGGACAAAATTTGAATTTCAGAGCATCCTAGAGTGCCAAGAGAACACCTTGGTCATGTTTGGAAGCTCATGAGGTATAGCGGTTCAAGAAAGATGACAGAGAAAAGAGACTGCAGTAACCTTGGGTTTGGAACCGCAAGGTTTGAAGTTGGGTCGTAATATCTACACAGGGGAAATGCCAACATTTTCCAGCCGTCATATTTGGAAAAAGATGCATGAGAGTTAACCTCCAAAGTCCTTAGGATTTCACAACTTCGACGAAGTTTATGATTTAGAGAGCCAAAATGGTTGAAGCGTCGAAGTTATAAAGTCTTGAAGTGGATCTACACAGCAGATCCGAGAACAAGTTCTTGATTGTTGGATTGACCGAAGACAGATCAGAACCATTAGATCAAGCCAAGAGAAAGAGGTAAGCTGAAACGGTGAAAAACATATCTCATTTGTTAGATATGTGCACAAGTGATTGTGAGTCATGGATCTAACATCAGTTCGGGAGTTTGGTGTTCGAGAGAAACAAAGTATGCTAGTGTGAAAAATACTGAAGCCCGAAGTCCCAAAGTTCGTAGTTAATCTGGATCATTCATCAAAAAGGGGCATGTGTTGGAAGATCATCATATTTGGAAATTCGACATTCAGGAGGAACAAAGTATGCTAAGGTGAAAACTCTCAAAGTCCCAAAGTTAAGATTTGATCTGGATCGTCCATCAAAAGGAACGCATGTCAGAAGATCATATTGTTCGAGTTCAACATTCGAGAGAATTCGAGTGTGCTAGTGTGAAAATTCCCAAAGCTCGAAGTCTCGAAGCCGAAGAAAATAAGTAGCGTGGAATGATGACATCACCAATGGTGATGTGGATCCTTCCTAGGCATGCCATATTCCACCACCTTAATTTTTGACAACTGTACCATGTGAACCCTAGAAAGTAAATAAGTTCAGGAGTTCAACATTCAGGAGAATTGGAGTGTGCAAGTGTAAAACATTCTGAAGCCCGAAGTCTTGAAGTGACGTGGCCTGCTGACATCACCAATGATGACATGGACACATGGGATGTGTGCCATGTATCAGTGAGTTAAAAACCTTTGGAATATAGAAATGCCAATTAGAACGTGTCATGTGTCACCTGTCATATTGGGCCACGTGTCCCCTTCTAGTATTATATCACGTGACACTCTTCTTGAGCATGGTTAGTGGGGCCCCTGATGGTCATAGGGGACACATGGCATCAAATCCAAAATTCCAGAGACTTGACACTCCAGAAGAAATGGTTCATGATGGAATGGGAGGAAGAAATCCCCAAAGTTCCATAGCACTGAAGTAACGTAACGTCATGACGTCTCAGGGGTGACATGGAAGTATTCAGATATTCACAGTTCGGGAGTTTTGGGGTGTGTAGATGTGAAATACTTCAAAGTCCCAGAACCCTAAAGCTCTGAAGTCCTAAAGACCGGAGGGCCATAGTTAATCTTGACCATTGATTGGGAAACGACACTTGGCAACAGATGCAGTAGTCCAGAGACTTGACACTCTGAAAATATTGAGAATATGGACAATTCAGAAACCCTGAAGCCTAGAGTTCCATAGTAAATATCAGTCGTTGGATGATGGGAAGCCGAGGTTTTTTGATCCACCCCACTTCATGAGTTCATCAATGTGGCACTCCGGGAGATTTGTTGTGATGTGATTTGGAAACCATCGAAGCCTGAAGTCCTGGAGTTCTTGTCCACCATAGATTTGAACAGAGAATGTGGACCGTAGATCCATTGTCCTTCGTGAATTCACCAGTCCAATGTTCTGTGATGTTTGGGATGGGCGGAAATGGAAACCTCTAAAGTTCACGAGCCCCAAGGTCTCGAAGCTCTAGATAAGCGCCTATCAAACTAGTGCTTGGTCACAACCAATGGGCACATGAGATTGGGGGACAAAGAAAGAGGGATAGTGCCCGGAAATTGTTTTTTAGAGCAGAGAAGGGTTTAGAGATAGAGCCTATGGGGTCCATGATTGAACATAACTACATCGAAAGAAGTAAATAATGTATGTAAACCTGAAGAGAGGATACAGTAAGGATCTAAGAGGCAATTCGACTCTGTGAAATAAAAACAGTTTTACAAAGATCGCCTTCCAGAAAGCACCATTTTGCAAACAGTTATAACTTTCTGCTCAGGATTTTGAATTTAGAAAGGAGGCAATCATTGGAAAGGTATTGGAAATAGGATTCTAGATATTCATCCATCTGTGATACATGATAACGCATGAACCATAAGTTCATATGGATATGCAAAGAATGGGAATAAGGAAGGAAGGTTTTATGGAATATGAGAGAGTTTAGAGATAAGATGTGACATCTCCAAGGATCAGTCTCGTAGTTGGATATAGCACCTCCATTATTTCTATCAGAATGCACAGTGGAAGAATGGCATGAAGGTCATCAAATATGGCATGATAGAAGTTGAATATGCATGTCTGAAGGCTAAATCAAATTTTTTCAAGAAAGAATTTGGTGTTAACTAACCAAGGTTACTCATAGAACATGACTGGAATTATAATTCATTCATGTAGGAGCTAGATCAGAGGAATCCAAATAATAATAGAATGTTGAAAATTAATATCATCATAATATGTGGTTCCAAGTATGCAAGGTACACAAGGAAGGAGTCCTGGATGGAGTCAAGTCCATGAACATCCTAATATAATGGAAGAAGAATTCATGAGGTAGATATCAAATCAAGAATAATTTAAAAGTGAAATGATTTCTAAAGAGAAAACAAAAATTAACCAGGAAGAAAATGGTTTTATGCATGGGTTTGAATACAAAGGAGATGGTGCCTAACAAGAATCCATCTTAAGTGACATAGAGCCATGAATGGAAACAAATAGGTTGTAGGTATCACTTGAAGCTATGATGGTAAGGTAAAATAAGTAATTTCAGTTAGTTCCATGCAGATAGAAAAGGAGGCCTATGTGCATCCTTACACTATTCTAGAGATTGGCTAGGTATGTCAAGTTTGAGGCTAGTTGGAAAAGAGAAGAGAAGAATACAAGAAAACCTCAAGTACTAAAGTATTTGGGCAGGAAAGGGCTGAAGGAGTTTAGTTCTGAAGAGTAACTAGATATTGAAGATCCAAAGTCTATAAGACAACATGTTTGGAATTATAATTCATCCAAATATGAGTTAGGATAGTAGGATCCAGGGAATAAATGAAATTTGAAGGTTAATATCAGTTGGGTATTGGCTTTAAATGAAAAGGGAAGCCAAGGGTGATTGGATAGAAAGTGACCAGGACAAAAATAATCACGTACAGTGGCTACAATGAGAGCACAAGAAGATTCAAGAATCTGGGACGAATTAAAGACTTTTGGGATCAACAAGGAAAAGTTTTATAGGGAGAAAGAAATTGCTGCAATTTTTGTGGCAGCAAGTATGTTATGGATTTTTGGAACAGCTAAAGAAAAAATTCTTGCATGTTTGCAAAGTGTTTTTGATGATGTTGTTGCATATGGAAGGAAGAAAAATAATGATAAGTGTTGGTTATAAGTCTGATAAAAGAGGCATGAAAGCTTCTACTGTCATCATCTAATAAGGTAACATCAAATTTGTTTAATGGCAGCTATGCAGGTAAATATTCTCTTTTGAAATTATGTTACATAATTTCCAAAGGGAAATTCAGGTAAGAATTTTCCCCGATTGAATTTTTATGATACATTGGATAGTATTATTTGAATGTATTAACATGAATAAGATACCACTAGATGTGGTAAAGGCTAGAGGCATGTCATAGTTATCAAATATTTTTAACTGTTGAATCCACACACTGACATAGTAGAATGTCATGTTAATTTGGTTATGAGGTAATAACCAAAGAAATAAAAGATAAGAACTTGTTATAGGAATGAATGTCAGTAAATCTAGTCATGTATGAGACTAGGACAGGGTTGGATATGGAAAAGTATGGATATGGGAAGGTTATGAACCAAACATGTGCTAAAAGATTCCTACGTTTAAATAAAACTTGGACTACAACCTTTTTGCTAACAATAATGAACACCACAAAATTATATTCTTGGTGTAGTGTCCAGGTCGAAAAGGAAGGCATCCAATTAAATGGGAAAACAATAGGAAGTGTGTGAGGAATGTGTCAGGACATTGGCTAGAATTCCAACTTATGGATGGTGAGATACATGACTGAGATAAAAAGCATTTTGTAATTCAATGGAAGATGCATTGAATAAATATGCATTGAGAATTGCACTCATGCATAGTAAGTGATAGAATTGTATACTTAAATGCAATTGTTGAATGTGTTTTGTAAGTACATACATATATATTATTACATGGAAACAATTGTTACTAACAGATGAAATGTTGTTAACTCATGAAGTTGAGGACATTTCAGGAATTGTTAGATATTGCAACAAAAAATTTGCAAGTCAAGTAGTCACGTAAGCATTGACAATAGAAAAATTTTATGTTCAAAAAAAAGAAAAAGTAATGAACTTAGAGATATTAATTATGAACATGCATATGCACAGAATGATGAGTCATTCTATTTTATTAATTTTTTTGGTAATTACAATTGAATTGCTAGGTTCAGGAAATTCTAAGATCACTACATATGGTTTTGTACATATTACAATTGAATTATGATGTACATGAAATATTGACAATTGTTGGTTGTATGCAAGAGGAATCATTGTAGGAAAAATGGTATGCAGTTTGGTTCTTGTGGAAAACCACCAAGAAGGCTGCACTCCTAATATGGCAACAAACAAGAAGAATTATGAAATAGATTCTCATGTTTTGGGGAAATTTTGAATTACCTTTTGAACTAAGTTTGAGTTCCTAAATGAATTATTTTATGTTATATCATGATAACTGCATGTGGGTGATGCAGATGAGATGATATTGATTAAAGTTGGAATGTTGACTACAAAGAGTAGCTCGGGGAAAATGTTGATTGTAGACAAGAGATATTACCCTATGGATCCCAAGTGGATCTGGGTGTGTGTACACTTCTCTTTGGGTTTCCTTGGAGAAGGTTGGAGCCCTGGAGGGAGAAGTGTGGGGATAGGTTCCCCAGTATGAGGCCTGGAGGGTACCTGGAGACCTCTGAGGGTAGTTGGAACTTTTGGAGCCACGGTGCTCTCAGAATTCCTGTCTGTCCTGTGTTGGAGCCCTAGAAGGAAGGTGCACACTACCTTGGGTTGTACATGCATGTAGGGCATGAGAGACCATTTTTTGGAGTGTTTTCGAGGTTTGGTACCTTGGCCTAGACCATGTTGATATGGATTGTGGAATGTGGCTATCTTGGGAATCCCTTGCATTGATGGATTAATATCCCTGCTGATGTAGGAGCATCGCCAACAACAAGAGAGCGTGGGGGGCAAGCGCCAACACATTTTGGCACATGATAAATTGTTTGCAATGTTTTGAAGTTGGATACGCCAAACTTAAATGAGATAATTAAGGAAGAGCGTACTGGTAGATTGTAATCAGACCTTGAGCATCTTTCTCTCGTCTGAAGGACTAAGAGGCATTTATGCTAGTAAATGTAAGTAGGTAGCTTTGAATTCTTAGATTAGATAGTTCTAGGAGTCGGAGGAAAAACGGATATAGAAACCCTCACTTGTATCATTGTAACATTAGTATCATGATCAAGAGAGCATAGGAGAGCAGAAGTAGAAAGTTGTATAGAGTGAAACCCCATGTACATAAGTTATGGATTAATACAAATATCTTTAGTTCAGACTCATGGTGTTCAATTGCTTTCTGTGTTTGTACATGATGATTGATATGTTCTTGTTTACCCTCTGTTATGCATTTGCTTTGATGCGTGAATGTTTGATTTCATATTAATGTCTGAAATCTGAAGAGAGGGAGGGTAAAGAATGAGTTTCAATTGTTTCTCTGTCTGAGCAAGAGTTTTCCTGCAAGGAGTGCAGTGAAATTGTTTGCAAGGTGTGCATTGACAGAAGTTAGAGTTTGTCTTTGCAAGCTCAGGAGAGATAACATTGTTCTCATTCTCGTAGAAGTGCAAGTTAAGAACATGAGTCGTGCAAGGTGTGCACAGGCCAAGAAGAGTCTCAGAGTTTGCAACCTGAGGGATTTGTTGAAAAGACTGTTGTCGCAGGGAGTGTGCAGAGTCAAAGAGGTTCAAATACTTGGAAGTATTTGAAGAATTGCTGCAAGGAGTGCACACAGGAATTTTCCCCAAAGGACTTGAGGATTTTTCAATCAAGCTCAGGAGGTTGAGTACCTTGAAGTGTTCAAAGGGGAGGCATTGCAAAGTTACTTGTAAGAAGATAAGTTCCGTAAGGGGATACTATGTTCGTTTCGTAGGAGTTGTCAAGGAGGCTTTGGACGGTTGGAATCCTCCGTGGAGGATTTGCGAAGTCCCGAGAATCGTCATATCTTACAGAGGAGAAAGGAGGTTTATGGTGAGTGTGTTTTTTTGTTTAAGCTTAGGGGAGAATAGAGCCATAGGATCTCAAACAACAGGGGCCATCATATCAGTCACGTATTTGCATATCAGGGTTTCGTGGGTTGATGAGTTGAAATATTTGCATCAATATTTACGAGGTCGCAAGGTGAGAAGTCACGAAACCAAGAAAGAATCTGAGCCGTCTGATTGGAAGGACACGCGCCACAAGATCCTCTCTATTGGGGATTCAGACATCGGAGGTCCGAGAGGGAATTTCTTCGACTTCACGAGTGGCAAAGTCATGAAAGAATCATGGTCGTCCATCGGAGGAGGATAGGTGGCAGAGATATAGGGATCTCATGAACTCGTAGGTTTGTAAGGTGAGAGCCCAAAGATTGGGTGCTCCAAGTCACGAGTGGTGAAATCGTGAGGAGCGAGGACAACCATAGGATCCAGGTCAAGTGAGGACCGTTGGATCAGAGTCTCACCACACCTATCGTGCTTTCAGAGGCTTGAAGGTGCATACGAATCTGACAGCACAGAGTGGATAGGTGGCATACCTATTGACACGGAGGTCAAATGTTTGTTGACTATTTCGGGGTTTCGTGAGTCGGATCACTGAGAGCATAGCATCAGGATTCGCGAAGTCTAAAACTCAAAAAGGCGGGAAGTTCCATCGTGGGACCCGCGTCGACGACATGTCAAAATTTCACCATTTCGGCATATTGGAGGATAAGAGGTCGAGACTTTTGTTCCGAGAGTCCCAAAG
This sequence comes from Picea engelmannii, assembly GCA_009831015.1. NCBI lineage: Eukaryota > Viridiplantae > Streptophyta > Pinopsida > Pinales > Pinaceae > Picea > Picea engelmannii. The sequence continues at coordinate 27,913 of ML792730.1, read as the reverse complement.
TCGCGAGTTGCGATAAGGGGTAGCGAGGAGTTTGGGATCTCAGCACTTCGAGTGTCAGGATACAAAGGAGGTAGCGCTTCGGGTAGCGAAGTCGCGAAGTGACGAAGTTGGCATAAGAGACACGTAGAAGAACCACACGGTGGGCCCGAGAAATAGACCAGTGGACACACATCACATATTGGAAGGAGTCAATGCTCTGCCGACTTCTCGCATCTCGGGTATTCGCGAGATAAGAGAACAAGAGTTCAACCTTTGAACTCACGAAGTGCCGAGTAGCGAGAGGAGCTTATGTGAAGCTTAGCCGATGGGCATGCATAGAGACGATGATGAAAGAAGAGATATACCCATTTCACGATCTCGGGTATCGTGAGATTGGAGACGAAGAGTCGGGAGTCACGACTCGCGAACTCGTGAGATTGCGATCTCTAAAAAGGACCTGTGGATCTATCGAATTAAGATTCCAGAGAGGAATCGAAAGAGCCGATCCAGCTCAGGGGAGATAAAGAATGATCCTGTGAGCGGATCTCAGCCTGAGGGCCGATAGGTCTACGTCACCTACTTAGGGGTGGAAGGTCTTCTCAATCAAAAGATGAGTATCAATTCTCTATTCATTGTATGTTGTGTTTCTTATATACAGGTTATAATGTTATTAGAGTTTCCTGTATATATTTTTCATGTATGTTCTAATGTTTCTTCCGAGGTGTATGAGAAGAGTGTTTATGTCTATGGAGTCATAGCCCCTGTTGAGAGTTTATCAATAGTGAGATCTAAGGTTGGGTGGAATGTCATGGATCTACAGCTAGTTGGTGCTTTCAATGAGGTTTAATTGAAGCATGTAATAAGGAACAATGAGTTGAATGCTTTCCTAAAGCAACTCTATGGAATAGAGAAATTGAATTTCAACTGCAGTATGAACACCAGAATTGGTGCTTCAAAGTAGAGCACCAGGTGGATAATAAGCTTCCAATAGCTAAATCTTGGAGATTTTTGAAGATTTTTTTGAATTTTATATGTATAAACAAGTTGCACTGAGGAAAACACAAAAATAAGGGAACAGGATTGTAATATCCCCAGGTAGAACCCAGTTGTAATTATGAATTGTAAACATGTTTGATAGGCTAGTGAGATGAGTTATAACAAGATAGAAGGGTTATGTGTTTATTAGGCTATAGAGCCTAGATGCTAAGTGTAACACCCCACTTTTTGAACCCCAATTTAAATAATGTATTGTTACAATGCTGAGAGGCCAGAGTGCCCAAACAATTATTAAAACGCCAGTATGCCCAAGACATGTAATGTTTTTATCATTATTAATAATAAATACTCGGCTGGCTACTAGACGGAAAAGGAATAGAGTTATAGGGGGCTATGATTCCATAAGAGAGGGGGCTTGAGGCACTAAGTGTTTATGCTTATTCTAATTACCCTTTTGTCTAAGGGAGGGGATCGATTACGTGAGCTTCTTGGGGAAGGCTAGGAGTTTCTTGATTCTCCCCGAAATTACTTAAACCCACCTTTGGTCTGATGGGGGGGTTGGTCGTTGGCTTGTTTTCTCTTTCAATTTTGAATTTTCACCATTCTATCCCTCACGCACTTTCATGCATGCATCTCCATGCACCCACTTACCCATTCATTGATCCATCCATCATATGTGTCTTCTCTTGGGAAAGGGAACTGAACTGCTGAAGAATTAGCCATGGGATAGTTGGTTGTAGTGGTCACTGTAATGATCCAGCCGCGACTTGAGGCCCGAATGTCTAATATGTGTTGGCCTGTGTCCATCGATCTTCACAGCTTTGATTCCTGAGAGTTCCAACATCGAGATTCTAGACCAGTTGCGCTAGAGCCCGAATTAAGGAGAAGGACTGCCTGAGGGACTGTGTGACATAGAAGGGTGGAGGTTCATTCTCTCGGTGGTGCAAGTTGGGTAGAAGAGAGTTGGGTACTTGGATTGCTGTGAGAATTAGGAAGCTTGTGAGAGCTTGGATGTTGACTAGTTTAGGAAA
>ML792730.1:11363-25674 GCA_009831015.1 Picea engelmannii | reverse complement strand
GAAAAGAGGGTTACTCCATACCGCCGATACATGCCCCCACAAATTGAAAGGCATGCAGTGATGTGACAGGTTATGGCTCGAACATCGAAACTACGAATAGCTGAAGTAGTTGAGGATCGTCAATCCATAGGAGGACACACGTCAACCGATCATGTGCTCCAGGTGAAAGAACTCTGGGAAAGAGCGAGCGAGGAGAAGTTTAGAGTTGAAACTCCCAAATCCCAGAGAGCCAGAGACCTGAAGTAAACATCAATTGTCAGATCATCCGAAGTAGATCCTGATCGTTGATCGCCAAGAGGTTATGTGTCAACAACTTAGTAACTCTAGAGGAATCTGTTCGAAAGGTTTTCAGTTAGGATTTGAGACTCCTGAATCCTGGAGAGCCGGAGAGCCGAAGTAAATCTCGACCGTCTGACCATTCGAGAGGATGTCAGCCATTGATCTGTCAAGAGCCATGCGTCACCAGATCCATGGCTTCGGGTAAAATTCAGTGGGTCCAGATAAGTTTTGAAATTTGATATTTCTGAAGTCCGGAGACCCAAAGAAATCGTAGCCATCAAATTAAGGAGGACACGCGGTGCAGATCCATGGACTCCGGGTGAAGACCCAAAGTGAATCTTAGTCATCCGATCCAAGAGGATACATGGTAATAGATTGGCCAGTTTGAGAATGCAGAGTTTGGGAGAATTGGAAGTGTGCTAGCATGGAAACTCTCGAAGTCCCGAAGCCCGAAAAGTTGAAGTGATGGGGCATGATGACATCACTAGAAGGTGATGTGGACCCTAGAATTTCCTAAGTGACATGGCTTGCGGACATCACCTGGGATGACGTGGACACATGGAATGTGATCCATGTGTTAGTAAGTTTTGAGAATTTAGAGTACTAAAAATTCAGTTAGAATGTGACACGTGTCACCCTCCTTATTGGGCCACGTGTCTGCTTCCAATATTTTTCCACGTGGAGACAGATCGTGCATTCCAGAGACTAGGCACTCTAGTGGAGAAATATGTGGCAGGCTGCATTAGGTCGAAATCTCCCAAAGGCTCGAAGGTCGGAGTACATATCGACTGTTGATGCCAGAAGAAACATGTCGAAGGATCGTCAACTTTGGGTGAAAGCACTCTGGGAGAAAGTGCAAGAGGAAGTTTTGAAACTTCCGAAGCCCAAAGAGTCAAAGTGATTCAAAGCCGTTGATCTATGGGAGGACACCCATCGACAGATCATGAACTATGGGTAAAAGAGTTCCGAGAGAAGATAAGCGAGGAAAGTTGATACTCCTGAAGCACGGAGTCCCAAAGTGGATCTCGATCATCGATCGTGAAAGAGGACAAGGACCACTGATCCAGTCCTGGATGAAAGTTTTGAAGTCCTGAAGCTCTAGACAAGCTCTTTTTCAGCTAAGTGCAGGGTCATGGCCATGGTCATATGCAGATTGAGAGTTGAGGGAAGGAGGGCTAAGGGCCAAATTGGTTGTCTTCGAGACAAAAATGTTATAGGGAAGGATTTAGCCACGATTGCTATCCATGGTTACCTAGGAAGTTGGTTTGAAGGAAGCACCTGCGCAGGATGAGTTCTATGTCAGCCAAGGATAAAAGGAGACTGTTATTTTCAGAGAATGGGGATATGATCTCCATGAACAAAAAAATAAGAAAGAGACTTGTAGCATGGTTTGGCAATTTTTTTTTATCATATGCATAATTCTAACAAAATGGCCGCTTGCACATATTACAGAATTAAGGGGCTTAAGCACATCAACTCAGGATGCATATTGAGGAAATGGAAGAAGGTGAGGGAGCCTCCAGACATGATAAGGAGGCCGAAGGCTAGAATATCAGAGTTGGTAATGCAGATATAGAGTCCAATGGATGCAAGGGAAAAGGAGAGCAGGAAATGCTACTAGAAATGGTAAGAAGCTTGAATATGGAAGTATAGAGCTACAAAGAAGACAATGAGAGACTCATGAGAGAGAAAAGTCAGATAAATTCTTGAGTGTTGTAGAGCTTAAATCAGTTGCAGAGACAAATGAAGAAGGGATCAAACTCAAGACAAGATAAATAAGGTAGGTGCCATGAAAGAAGGAATGATCGTGGAAGAGCTAGTTATTCCAGAAGTGCTAGCAGAGCTCATGGACACCACTCACCTCCTTACTCAGAAAGAAAGTTTTATGCATAAAAATATCCTGTAAGAAGTCTAGAGGTGTCTCTTGTCAGACACCAAAGAAGGAAACAAGAGATAGATAGTTTGCAAGCTCAAGCCACCTTCCTTTGATGGTGAAAGAGAAAGGGAAGATGATGCTGAAGCATGACTTCTTGGGATCATGAGATATTTTCAGTTGCATAACTATTCATCAAACCTTGAAGCCAATATTGCCACCTACCATTTACATGGGAAAGATATAATGTGATGGGACCAACTGAAGAAAGTGGAACATGTTAATGAAAGTAGGATCACTTGGAAGAAGTTCGAGAAGTACTTCCAAAAGGAGTACCTCCCAGAGAATTTCTATGACAAGAAAATGTAGGAGTTCTTTGAACTCAGGTTGGGAAGCATGACTATGGCACAGTACACGAAGAATTGCTTGGGATTGTTAAAGTATGTCAGGTTCATTGGTGATGAGAAAGTAAAAATACAAAGATTTCTAAGTGGATTGTCAACCTTTTATAAGGAAAATATAAAGTATGATGAACCCAAGACCTTGACTAAAGCTATCAGGAAGGATAAATACCTATATGAGAAAGGCTATGGAAGAGAATCCCTGCAAAAATCTTGGAAGGAAAAGAAAAATGTGAATTTCGATCAGAGGATGAAAGGATTCAAACCTCCCTTCAATAGGAATGAGCCTAATAGAAATCATCAAGATTAGTATGCTAAGGGGGATTTTAAGAAAGAATATTCCTTGGGAAAAAGGGGAAGAACACCAATCTAATGTTGGGGATGCAAGGAAGATCACCTGTACAAGGATTTCTCACACAGAAAGGACAGAGTGAAGACTGTGCACAACATCGAAGAGGCTACAACAGTCAAAGATATGGGAAAAATCTATGCATCTTTAGATGATCGACAAGAAGAGTACCAGTCCAATATGATCGAGGTGGAAGGTAAGATCATAAATCAACCTATTGCTATTTTGATTGATTCAAGAGAAATTCATTGCTACTTTGATCTTAATATAGTGGATAGATTACATTTGGAGAAAATTAAACTTGGAAAAGAAAGTTTGGTTATGTTAGCCACTGGAACCAAAAGAAGAATCCATGATATGGTCAGAAGTTGTTCCATAAGTCTTAATGGCGTGAATACTAGTATTGATATAAATATCATACCATTGGGGTCTTATGATATTCTCATTGGAATGGATTGGTTGGAAAAGCATCATGATGTCCTATATTGTCATAACAATACATTTACATGTCTTGATGGAAATGGAAAACAGAGCACTGTGAAAGCAATACTAAGACCCATCTCTATAAGGGAGATTTCATCCTTATAGTTAAAAAGATTGTTTAGGAAAGGATGTCAACTGTATGCAGCTCATGTGGAAGAGACAAATAGTACAAAAGGGCCAAGCCTTGAATATTTCTCGGTACTACAAGAATTTGAAGATGTATTCCAAGAAATACCTGGATTTCCACCAAGAAGGGAGATAGATTTCTCAATTGATTTAGTGTCAGAATCTGCCCCGGTGTCAAAAACACCTTATAGAATGAGCACACCAGAGTTAAAAGAATTACAAATGCAGTTGGAGGAATTGTTGAAGAAAGGGTACATACGTCCAAGTGTTTCACCTTGGGGAGCACCAATACTTTTTTTCAAAAAGAAGGATGGAACCTTGAGGTTGTGTATTGACTTATAATAGTTGAACAAGTACACTATAAAGAACAAGTATCCTCTACCCCAAATTGATGACCTCTTTGATCAGCTAAGAGGAGCAAAGATACTCTCAAAGATTGACCTGAGGGCAGGATACCATCAGGTAAGAATCAAGGATGAATTCATTCATAAGACAACCTTTAGGACTAGGTATGGGAATTATGAATTTGTAGTGGTGCCTTTTGGACTGACCAATGTACCAGTTGTCTTAATGTGCCTAGTGAATGGCATGTTCAGGAATTATTTGGATAAGTTTGTCATAATATTTGTGGATGACATTCTTATCTATTCTAAGTTTGAAGAGGAGCATGAACGTCAATTAATACTGGTGTTTCAAGTACTGAGAGAACATCAATTGTATGCCAAGTTGAGTAAGTGTTATTTTTATCGAAAGCAGATCCATTACTTGGGACACATTATTTCAGAACAGGGCATAGCAGCAGATCCAGAGAATATCGAAGCCATTAGAGGATGGCCAACACCTAGTAATGTGTCAGACGTTATATATTTTATGCGATTAGATGGTCACTACAGAAGGTTCATAGTAGGGTTCTCTAATATTTCTCATCTCATCACTTCTTTGCAAAAGAAGGGAACTAAATTTGAATGGACACTCAAGTGTGAAAATAATTTTAATCTGTTGAAGGAATTACTTACTAGTGCACCTGTGTTAAATATTGTTGGCCCAAATGAAAGTTTTTTGGTATGTACAGATGCATGTAAGGAAGGACTTGGGAGATTCCTCGCACAAAATGGACATGTCATTGGATATGAGTCCAGAAAGCTTAAGGAACATGAGAGGAACTATGCCATGCATGACTTGGAACTTGCTTCCATTGTTCACGCCTTGAGGATGTGGAGGCATTATCTCATGGGGAAGAAATTCAAATAAAGGATAGACCACATTGGCATGAAGTATCTTTTTGAAAAACCAACCTTGAATGCCAAGAAAACAAGATGGCTAGAATTTTTAAGTGAATATGACTTTGATATCAAGCATATCAAGGGAAGGGAGAATAAAGTTGTCGATGCACTTAATAGAAGAGTGCATCTCATGCATGCTACTGTTGTCAATATGCATCAGTCAGAATTGAACAAAATAATTTTAGATGGTCATGTTACAGAACAAAATTACCTACAGGTAAAGGAAAAATTACAACAAGGATATGTACAACAGAAAATAAAGGAGTATGAGATAAAGGAAGACATAATATTCATGCATAAAAATAGAATCTATGTTCCTAGTTCTGGAGAACTGGGGAATTTGGTACTGAAGGAAATGAATGATGTTCCTTATGTTGGACATCCTGGTTACCAGAAAACAATTACAGTGGTAATAAGACAGTTCTTTTGGTCGGGAATGAAGAAGGATGTTGTTGATTACATCACTCGATGTATGGAATATCAGAAGGTAAAGGGTGAGCATAGGCACCCAGTAGGTTTGTTGCATCCATTGCCAATTCCAGAGAAGAAATGGGAAGTGATCACCATGGATTTCATCACAGGATTACCCAGAACGAATAAGAAACATGATTCAATCTTGGTGGTGGTTGAAAAATTAACAAAGGCTGCTCATTTTGTGCCTTTGAAGACAATTCATACAATGCCTAATATTGCAGGAATTTTCATGAAGGAAATCGTTAGGTTGCATGGGATACCTAGGACAATTGTCTCAGACAGAGATACAATGTTTACCTCCAATTTATGGATGGGATTATTTAAAGGATTTGGCACAAATCTAAACTTTAGTACAACATATCATCCCCAAATAGATGGTAAAAAAGAGAGATTCAATCGACTAACTAAAGACATGCTGAGAATGGATGTGATGGATAAGCCATCTAAGTGGGAAGATTACTTACACTTGGTTGAGTTTGCATATAATAATGGGTATCAAGCTTCATTGATAATGATCCCATTTGAAGCCTTGTATGGTAGGAAATGTGATACTCCAGTAAGCTGGGACAACCCAACAGATAGAGTGGTACTTGCACCAGAGTTGCTCAAGGAGATGGAAGACAAGGTGGTCAAAATCAAGGAGAATTTAAAGGCTGCTCAGGATAGACAGACAGTTTATGCAGACAAGAACATGACAGCTAGAGATTTTAAATTAGGGTAGCATGTAATTTTGAAAGTGAAGCCCAAGAAAATTTCTTTGAAATTGGGTAGTTGTACAAAGCTTGTTGCTAGATTATGTGGTCCATTTGAAATATTGGACAGAATAGGTCCAATTGCATACATTCTTGCATTGCCTTCTTCCATGAATGTGCATAATGTATTTCATGTCTCTTTAATAAAGAAATATGTACATGATCCTAACCATGTTATTGATTGGCATTTGATTCAGGTAGAGACAGAGGGAGATTTTCAGGTTCAGCCAGTGCGGGTATTGGACAAAAAGGTCAAAATGCTCTGGAATCGAGTTATAGATCTGGTAAAAGTTCAGTGGACATGCTATGGTCCTGAAGATGCTACTTGGGAGTGTGAAGATGCCATGCGGTCAGAGTACCCGCATTTTTTTGAATAAATTTGAGATTTTGATCTCTATTTTTGTATATGCACTGAGGACAGTGCCAAAAAAAGGGGGAGGGGATGTAACACCCTAGATTTTGAACACCAATTTAAATAATGTATTGTTACAATGCTAAGAGGCCAGACTTCCCAAACAATTATTAAAAGGCCAGTGTGCCCAAGACATGTAATTTTTTTTATCATTATTAATAATAAATACACAACTAGCTGCTAGACAGACAAGGACTAGAGTTCTAGGGGGATATGATTCCACAAGAGAGGGGGCTTGAGGGGATATGTGTTTATTCCTATTCTAATTACCATTTTTTCTAAGGTATGGGATTGGTTATGTGAGCTTCTTGGGGAAGGCCAGGAGGTTCTTGATTATCCTTGAAATTACTTAAACCCTCCTCTGGTCTGATGGGGGGGTTGGTCATTGGCTCATTTTCTCCTTCACTTATGCATTCACACCATTCTATCCCTCACACACTTTCATGCAAGCACATCCATGCAACCACTTACTTGTTCATTTATCCATCCATCATCCACATCTTGGCTTGGGAAAGGGAACCGAACTTTCGAAGAATTAGCCACAGGAGAGTTGGATTTAGTTGTCGCTCGAATGATCTAGTCACGACTTGAGGCCCACATGTCTGATATGCATTGGCCTATGTCTAGTGTTTCTTACAGCTATGAGTCCTGAGATTTTTAGAATTGAGATTCTAGACCAGTTGCGTTGGAGCCCGAATTAAGGATAAGGACTGCCTAAGGGATTGCGTGGCAGAGAAGAGTGGAGGTTCGTTCTCTCAGGTGGTGCAAGCTAGGTAGAAGAGAGTTGGGTACTTGGATTTCTGTGAGAGATGGGAAACCTATGAGAGCTGGGAAGCTTGTGAGAGCTTGGGTGCTAACTAGTTTGGGAAGCCAAGTAACACTCTAGAACCGTCCTTGTGGATTCATAGCCCTCGCTCGGGGGTGAAACTGTTGTTGCGTTTTGGAGCAGTAGTTTCTACGGTTGGGTGGAATGTCCTTGATCTGCAGCCAGTTGGTGTCATATTTCATAAAGATAAGTGCTCTTTGTTATGGTATCATTTACATGTATATGAATGTATTTTTGCTGCGTATATTTAATTATCATTTAACTGAATTTTTAGACTATGCATGCTTGCTGGATTTTGTTGTGCATGTTGTTAAAGTCTTTTATTTTATGCATCCTTAAAGTTTTGAAGGTAAGTAAGAGAAAGAAGTCCAGGGGCAGGCTTGAAGGTAGCATGCCCCAGCCTATGGGTGGCTAGGTATGTTACACTAAGGCCATTAAGCCTAATTTTGTATATGTAAATATTCACATCATTAATATAATTACATCGTTGCATGTAGATCGACCACAAAGAAAGAGTTACGGGGGACTAAGATTTACTAGGTAGGGAAAGGGAAGGGGTTGAGAGTCTAGGAAAAAGGGCTAAGCTAGAAGGCTTACCTCTAAGGGAATAATATTATATTATTATTTCCTAGAGGCTAAGGTTTGGACATAACCTATGTTGTCCTAGGTCCCTATGGGAAGGGAATGAATGTTAATTGGATCTCATGCAGCTTCAGGAAGACATGTGCCAACCTGGATCCATGCATTTTTAGGTGGGGAAATTTAGTTCGTTGGGATTCTCTCGAGAGGGTGGGAAAACTCCCCATGCTTACATGCAAGCAGAAAGAGAGAGCCTTCATGCAACGATCCATTTCCTCCATGGTTTACCTCTACAACCTCGAGGGGAAACTGACACATTGTGTTATGAAGCTAACTATTTTTTCATGTGAAACATAGCATGACTGCGTAGTTCCTAAGCCAGATCACACCTTAGCCATTTTTTGTTTCTGCCTGCGTCTTCTCTGGTCTAGCATGGCTTGATGTCATTACCAGATCCCATACCCAATTTTGTTTTTGTGGTTACCCTCTACACTTAGGAGCTAGATAGAAAAAGTAGGTTGTTAGGACTATGACCAACTCTCTCCAGGTAAGAGAGTGTGTTGAGGAAGTGAGCTCTCCTAGAGGAAATCTAGTAGTAGCTACAGAGCTCTGAGAATTCCTGATCCATCCTATTGTTAAAGACCTGAAAACGGAGTTGTAGTAGCTGATGGACTGTGTGACAGTGAAGGTGTACACTCCTAGGGTGGAAACAACATGTGGGGAATGAGTGTATATGATTTGTGGGCATAAGTGGTGCCTTGGAGGAATTCCTTCCTGTTGAACTGTGTGACTCCCTTGTCAACCTTGCTTATCCTATGAATCGCTTTCCCAATGGAGTTTATTCCTAGCTCAGGGGTGACCCACTGCTAAGAGTGATGAGTAGCATGGTCTATGGTTGGGAGGCTCGTGGAAGGTCTGCATGTAGTTGGTGGTATTCTATTAAAATATAAGTGCCACCTCTATGTTCATTTACATGTTGTGTAATTGTACATGTGAAATAATTGATGAGTAATGCCTAGATATATTGTATATGTTGTATGTGTAGGCTTACTGTTATTTCCACATTAATATGTGTATTATTAGAATACATCGTCTATATATGTTTATATATAGGTAGATGATCATTTTCATTTCTATGTTTATATGGATGTGTATGATGTTTCTGCAAGTATCTCTGTGTGGCATAGCCTAGTATATTAAGGTTGGGGGTTGTCACAGAATGGTATCAGAGCATGAAAGTTCTTTTGGTGGCATGGCCCGGCCTATTGGTCTATGGTCGGGGATGTAGCAAAGATACAGTTGATTAGGTAGAGTTACCCCGACAGAGGTTTATGGCTGGGGACGTTACATAATGTAATTCCATCTTCATTTGTTAATTACAAACATCATATAATGATTTCCTAGTGGTCTTATGTACATGCTTACAACATATAATTAATGCACCAGATCCCATTAGAACTCCATAGTTGAGTGTGTCAATGTTTCATTGAAATATTCACAAGAGATATAACTAAAGAAAGCACAAACAAAGCTTATCAAGAAAGGAAGAAAGATTCAATATGGAAGAATGAGAAAATATATTCACACTACTCCAATGAGTTGATTAATGAATGAATGCTTGATACAATGATGATCAATGTTATCAATATGATACATTGAATGGGTGGAATACACTCATATACAGGGCAGAACATTCCATAATTAATAAAAGAAATCAAGAAGTTATCATTCCTTAGGAATTCATGCATGCATAATAGTGATGGTAAAAATAGAAAGTATAAAATAGAACTAGTTCATTAACTCCCACTAAACTAGTGTGTCAAAAATAGTGATTTCTCCAACACCCACCCTGAACATTATTATGGAGTAAAAAATGAGTCCTGACAACTAGGTCATATTAGGTAATCATGTACAATGAAACTAATGAACACTAAATAAAAATGAGGAAAGAGGGAACACCATGTGGGAACAACACCCCCCCCCCCAAAAGACAATGCATCAAAATAAGAAAAGGAGGTTTCTATGAAATTGTGTTCTTCACTCCAAGATGATCCCACAAAATCTGGAACTTCTACTCATTGAAATGCTTCGTGAAGATGTAAAAATATTTATGGATCTAATCAAGACCTTTGGAAACTTGTCTAGCCTTGTACCTCATGATCATGTGGATGCATCTACACCTAAAAATATTCCTTTTTGGTGGAAGTGGAACCAGATCCAAAGTCTGATTCTCTAAGATTGAGTCATACTCCTCCTACATGGATTATTTCCATAATGGATTTCCCACAGCCTTAGTGTAGGTCTGTGGATCTGAATATTGAACCATATAGCAATGCATGGGCATCACAGGTTTAGAAGCTAAAAGTACATCAAAATTCACATCATGCTTAGATCGTGTCCTCCTTGAATCCAATGGATTCCCTACAAGGATACATGCTTCCTGAAGTGTGAAATTTTCCTTCTTGAGCATCTTTTGAAGCTTCAGTGTTGGCTTCTTATCTGGTTTCACTACCTGCTTATTTCCATGTACAAAATATGAGTGTATGGAATCATCTTTGATGTCTGAAACTGATGGAAACAAGAGTATCTGCATGTTGAACTAGAGGTGCATGCAAACTACTCTCCCTATGTGTAGGTAGAAAATAGGATTCAACGTTAGTAAACTTGGTGAATTTGTACAACCTTGACTTTTGATCCACCTCACTAATTCCAATGATGGAATTGTCATGCATTTCAAGTATAGAAATTAAATCTGATGTAAATTCAACCTCTTTACCTTTATGACTAACCTGATAAAATAAGAGGAGATTCATAGAAATCTTTGGAACATTTAAAACATTCTCAAAACTTCCATTAGGGAGTTCCACTCTTCCCTCTCCTACTACTTCTACTGGAGTATCACCCCCCATGAGAATAGGGGGTCTTGCGTATGAAATCAAAGAAGTAAAAAATTCCTTTTTCGTTGCCATATGATGTGATGCACCAAAATCTATAATCCATGAATCAAATGAGGAATTAATTGCAACAAGATCATGATGATTACCTTTCTTAGGATAGAGATCTTCTTCCTTCTGCTTCTTGAATCCTTCTGGAATGAAGTTTCCAAGGTTGCTCTGTTGAAGTACCAGTGGCATAAGATCGGTTTGCTTCTTCATGCAAGTCGATTCTTCATGATTTGGTTTATCGCACTAATTGCACTGCTTTCCCTTCTTCTTCTTCTTGGAATCTGAAGAGTCTTTGGAACCTGAAGAATCATTGAAGGGTTTGGAATATCCCTCCTTCTAGTTATGTTTATCCTTTCTGTTATGTTTGGATGATCCTTTTCCATCATGCATGGTGAGTGCATTTGATTTTGTATCCTTGATTAGGCTCATCTGAATGAGTTTTTCTAGCTCATGTGTGAGAGAATCAACGAATTGACCCATGGTAGGAATCTTCCAATTTGTTCCCATTGGATACCTTCCAGAATGGAAAGTGAAAAAATAAACAACATATTCTTGTCCTAGCTTGGCCAATATTGTTAGAATATGTTTTTCCACTTGTTTAGATTTATCAATACCAAAATATTCCAAGATCAATATCAAATATTTAAACTTGGTAAATAAATCCTGTATATTATTAAAACTTTTAGGATCCAAGGTATTCAACTCTACCTCAAACATATCGCCTCTCATTTTATTCTGTTTTCCAAAGAGAATTTCCAAGGTGGTCCATATCGTGTTAGGAGTATTGCATGGAGCAACATGAAACAATAAATAAGATTAAAAAAATTCAAGAATAATTGATGCGGCCTCATCCTTTCATTTCTCCCATATGGTCTTCTCAATTGTTGATGTAGCTTATTTTTTTGTCCCCATCATCAAATTGTACATTCCTTTCCTTCTGAGTTGGAATTCAGCCTTGGGATTCCAATCAAATAATTATATGGTGTGAGGATTACCACCAATTTTGACTATAGAATAGGTGTCATATCCATCTCTCCCACTATGTTTGAGAACCCCTAAAATTTACCCTCAATCTGCAAGGGAAAAAATTGAGAATTCACTGCAGAAAGGGTACGTCAAATGGAAAATTCGTATCAGTTTCAAGAGGTGATCTTTCGACTTCCTTTCTGAGAAAAAGGTGAGGAATTTCACCAAATGGTTGAAAACCCACCTGCAAAATAGGTCGGTTTACTTCTCACATGGGTTTTTTCTTCACAAAGTTAATATTTTGGGAGAAATCACTGCATAAAGGTACGACCATGGATTCATATCAATTTTAGGAGGTGATCTTTCAAATTCCTTTCTGAGAAAATGATGAGTAATTTATCCAAATGATTGAAACCCACTTGAAGAATGGAATGATTTACTTCTCGCATGGGTCGTTTCCTCATAAATTTAATATTTGGGAGACATCACTACATAAATGTATGACCACAGATTTTTCTCGCTGAAACTCCAGTTTTCGTTATTCTTTGGATTGTCTGGCTTGATACAAGTAGCGTAGCTCTAATACCATGTCAATGTTTCATCAAAACCTACACATGATATCTAGATAAAGAAATTACAAACAAATCTTATCAAGAAACAAAGAGAGATTCAATATTGAAGAATGAGAAAATATATTCACACTACTCCAATGAGTTGATCAATGAATGAATGATTGATACAATGATGATCAATATGATACAATGAATGAGTGGAATACACTCATATATAGTGCATAGCAATCCATAATTAATAAAGGTAATCAAGAATTTATATTTCCTTAGGAATGCATGGATGCATAATAGTGATGGTCAAAATAGAAAATCTAAAATAGCACTAGTCAGTTAACTCCCACTAAACTAGTGTGTTGAAAATAGTAATTTCTCTAACAAAACATGTTCGGGCTAGAGTAGTTCTGGGATGGGTGATCACCCAGGAAGTGTTGGTGTTTTACATGCCTATGAAATTTTATAAACTTAGACTAATTTATCCAATGCACATCATGGGAATTGTTCTCCTCTCACTCTCTCATATATAATTGAGGTGAAGGAGGCCATTTAAGCATGCAATGGAGTGTGATGTAAATCTTGTTGTGAATGAAGCATAGCCAATATCTCTTTCTTTTTAGAGATAAGCTACCCCATTGTGCCAGTTTGTGTTCTACAATGTTTTTCTATATTATTCATTAATAGAAGTTGGGTTTCACTGTATTTTTGTGTACTCTGCTATATTTTTGTTTTTGTCTCATTTTGTTCTCAGCATAATACGGATCAATTGAGTGCCCCAAATGGAGATCGTATGCAAAATTTTCTCCCTCGGGAAGTTGACGAATAAACTACCCCCATTTGGGCCCACACATTTTGGCGTTTCATCTCTCGAGGTTAGGATTTTGGATGTTTAGGGTTTTCTCATTTATTTTTTATGTTAAAAAGGACTTTGGAGCCTCATTGTACTCATCTTCTTGTGACACTAGAAAATATGGGTCATTTTGCGACAATTATTTTGACGCTCTTGCAACATAATGTCGTGGATATTGCGATGAATCTTGAGTCTCTAAAACATCGTTTTATGGCACGTGGAAATTTTGATGAACTTGAATTAATGTCACAAGAGAGATGACCCTAGGGAATTTCTCACAATTGTGAAAAAAAAATAAGTATCTTCGCCAATATGACAATATAGAAAAACTAAATGAAACCAACAATTCATGTCAATTGCGACGACAATTTTCGTTGTCTATATAGCTAATTCGTCGCAGAATTTTATGTTATCGTCGAAATTGCGATGAAAACTTTTCTTTGTTTATATAGCAAATGCCTCGCAACCATTTTTTATTGTCATCTCACTTGCGACGACAACATTGTTTTTTTTTTATATAGCGAATTCGTCGCAAGAACGACAACATTTCTTTGTTTGTATAGCAAATGCGTCGCAACAATTTTTGTTATCATCACAACATTTTTTTGTTTATATAGCGAATGCATGGCAAGAACGACAACATTTCTTTGTTTATATAGCAAATTCGTTGCAACAATTTTTTTGTCGTCGCACTTGCGACGAAAACATTTTTTTGTTTATATAGAGAATGCATCATAGGAACGACAAAATTTCTTTGTTTATATAGCAAATGTGTTGCAGGTATATTATTTTCATCGAAATTGCGACGAAAAATGTTTATTTAAAAAAAAATTAAAAAAATATTTTAGGTGCCAATATTAATATTAATATTACCATATTAATAACTATCAATAGAAAACATTGACATTATTTATTATTTTTATTAATAACTTCTTTTGCATGGGGACTTGGTGTTTTTTCCAACAACCAAGCAAAATCTTATGCACTTTGGAAAGGATTGAAATTTTTTGAAGGTTCATGTGCTCAATCGTTGGTTGCAGTGAGAGATTCAAATACAATCATTAACCATATGGAATTCATTATGTGCTAAAATAGTCTCATTCAAGGTTACAAGGTTACATATAAAATAAATAATGCAATATAGAAG
>ML792729.1:587802-626984 GCA_009831015.1 Picea engelmannii | reverse complement strand
TCATGCGAGTAGTTGTATGGTAGGAAGTGTTGTACCACCATTCGGCTAGGGGTAGCCATTGAGCCCACTGATGTTGTTTTTCAGAAGCAAAACACCTCAGATATGTTTCCAAACACTTGTTGACAACTTCCGTTTGACCATCATTCTGGGGATGATATGCTGTGCTGAGATGCAATTGGGTGCCCTGGAGCTTAAACAGTTCTTGCCAAAAATGGCTTGTGAAATTTGGGTCACGATTAGAAACAATAGAGTGCGGCATGCCATGAAGCTTGAAGACCTGGTCTATGAAAAGTTGAGCCACCGTGGATGCAGTACATGGGTGTTGAAGAGCACAAAAATGAGAATACTTGAAAAGGCGATCCACAACCACCATTATGAATGATTTATTCTCTGATTTGGGTAAGCCGGTAATAAAGTCCATAGAGATATTCTTCCAAATAGTCGGTGGAATTGGAAGCGGTTGTAGTGTGCCCAGAGATTTGACTGTTTCTCCCTTGTTGCGTTGACACACCTCACATTCAACTATAAAATTACGGATGTCCTGTTTCAAACCATCCCAGAAAAAAGAACGTTTGACTATGTCATATGTTTTGGTGAACCCTGAGTGCCCCGCTATGGGTGTAGCATGAAGCTCAAAAAGTACCATGGATTTAAGCTTTGATTGTTTACTTAAATATAAACGGCTTTTGTATCAAAGCTCATCCTGGAGCCAAGAGTACCTTGGGGGAGCCGGAGCCTTGGTCTGCAATTGCTGGATCAGATGCGAACTTTTGGGATCTTGAAGCCATTCCTAGTGCACATATTGGAGCCAATTGGGTACAATGAAGGAAAGAGAAAAAAGGGATCATTCTTCTTCATATTTTCGGGACAGTGCATCCGCCACTACATTGTCTTTTCCCTTCTTGTAAATGATCTCATAATCATAACCAAAGAGCTTAGTCACCCATTTTTGTTGCTCCTGGGAGGAAATGCGTTGTTCCAGAAAGTACTTGAGGCTTTGATGGTCGGTCTTGATTTGGAAGCGTTACCCCAAGAGATAAGGGCGCCACAACTCAACGACATGAAGAATGGCCAACATTTCCTTTTCATAAATGGGTTTTCCCAGATTCCTTTCAGAAAGTTTCTTTCTGGTGAAGGCCAAGGGTCGACCCTCTTGCATAAGGACAACGTCGATTCCTTTCCCTGAGGCATCACATTCCAACACAAAGGTCTTTGTGAAATCAAGAAGGGACAGAACTGGAGTGGTGCACATGGTTGTCTTTAAGGTTTGAAAAGCTTGAGCAGTGGCTGGAGTCCAAGTGAAAGAGTTCTCTTTGAGGAGAGCAGTGAGAGGTACTACAATCTTTCTGTAGTTCTTAACAAACTTGCGATAATACCTTGTTAAGCCTAGAAATCCACATAGGCTTTTGAGAGTCTTTGGGTGCGGCCAATCTTGCATAGCTTCAATCTTTTTTAGATCCACCCTGACGCCATCCTTTCCAACCAGATGACCCAAGTATTCTACTTCTGAGGCACCAAAAGCACATTTATATTGTTTCAGGAAAAGTTGGTGCTGGGAGAGGACATGGAGAACTTGATCCACATGAGTAAGATGGTCGGTCTAGGTTTTGCTATAGATGAGGATATCATCAAAGAAAAATAAGACAAAATGACGGAGAAAGGGACGAAATACATGATTCATGAGGCTTTGGAAGGTGGAGGGGGCATTACACAAGCCAAAGGGCATGACCAAAAACTCACAGTGGCCCTCATGAGTGTGAAAGGTCATCTTGGGAATTTCTACCTCTTTCATATGTATCTGGTGATAGCCTAAGCGAAGATCAAGTTTAGTAAAGAATTGGGCGCTACTCAATTCATCCAGGAGGTCATCAATGACAGGAATGGGAAATTTGTCTTTAATGGTCAGTTTGTTGAGGGCACGAAAGTTAGGAAACATTCTCCAAGAACCTTCTTTATTCAGTACCATGACTATAGGATAAGAGTAAGGGCTCGTACTAGGGAAGATAACACCTGGATTAAGGAGTTCCTGGACCATTTTATCAATTTCATTTTTTTTTGAGAAGGGGTGTTGATATGGACGGATATTGGGAGGAAGGATTCTGGGTACAAGGGGAATGGAATGATCATGAACACCATGGGAAAGAGGGAGGCCTTGGGGAGTGGAAAATACCATTTGATTTTTAGAAAGGAGAGCTTGGAGGTCATGTGGCACCGGGGGTGTTTCTGTTGCTTGAATGGCATGGAGTTGGGAAATGACACAAGCATGACCTTTTTTGAGAAACTTTTCCATGCGATGGGAACTAATGACCTTAGGTGGACCAGCAGTGATGCCTTGGAATTTATATTAGTGGCCTTCCTGGTCGAATTGTATGGTTAATTCCTTAAAATCCATGAGAATGGAACCCAAAGTTCTTAGCCAGTCTTCTCGCAACACAATGTCACAACCACCCATGTCTATAGCAAACATATGGGATTTTAGGTGGTACTCACCGATTTGGAGACTCACATTTTCACAATGTCCTCCACATTTCATGGAACCACCATTGGCAATCATGATTTGGAAATTGTTGACAGCATGGATGTAGCAATGAGTTTCTTGGGCAAGGCAGTGATCAATAAAATTATGGGTGCTGCCACTATCAACCAAGATGTTGACCTTCCGATGCTTGATGTAACCGATTAAATTGAGGGTTTGGGGAGTGGAAAATCCAGTGAGAGAATTGAGGGAAATGACGGGTTCTACTTCGGGAGGGTCTGAGGGAGGGGTTATGTCAGTGATTTCAGGTGACTCAGACACAAGGGGAGTTTCAACATCCTCTTCTGAAATGTCCTCAGAGATGGCCATAAAAAGATTTTGTTCCTTACACTTGTGGCCCAGGAAATATTTTTCATCACAATTATAACAAAGGCCTTTGAGTTGGCGTTCATCCATTTCAACCCTAGTCATTTTTTAGATTTCTAATGGGGCAAAGGGAGTGGTGGGAGTGACGGGCTTAGGGCGAGGGATAACGGAGGGTTTTTGGTTTTGAGATGATACAACCTGTTGTGCTTCTTTAGCTCTTTTAGTAGCCTCCACCCAAGTCAAGGGTCGAGCCATGAGGACATGGGCCCAAATCTCCTCCTTGAGGCCACTAATAAAACACTCTCGAAAGAAAGCATCAGTCGTGCCCTCTGTTTGAAAAGCTAGGTGTTCAAAGGAAGCTATGAAGTCTTCTACTATTCCAGATTGTTTCAACTTTGTCAAATAGCCCAAATGGTTGGTGTCTGTATCAAAGCATTCATAAAGCTCAGTCACAAATTGGGTCCAAGCAATATACCCTTGACAGGAAGTTTTTCTCCATTGCCACCATTGCCAATGTTCTTGATCTATATGGAGAACACCATACCGGAGTTTGGCCAAGTCATCTGTAATGTCGTATAAAGAGAAATAATGTTCCATTTGGGTTACCCAACTAGTGGGGTTCGAGCGATCAAATTTGGTCACGTCCACCTGCGGAAGGCATATGTCACGTTGAAAGTGATGGGACTAAAAGGTATGGGAATGGGAGGAAGTTTCGCCTTCATTCTTTGGAGGTTCTTCAGAGAAATGGTCATCTGCAAGGATATTCAGTTTGGTGCAGAGTGATGCAAAGACAGATTCAAGCTGGGTGGTCAGTTCTTGTTTGACTTCCGCCATTGAGGATTGTATGGTTGTATTTATGGTAGCATTGATGGATGAATCGATGGAGGCAACAGTAGAACTGAGTTGTTTCACTTCTTTTTGGGTTTCTAGGAAACTATATTGCATGGTGTTGAAGCAAGCTTCCAAGTCTTGGCTATGGGTATGGGCCATGAGGATGGGTGAACTGAAAAGGGGTAGGCAGGGTCAAACATTTTGTCGAAAAATGATATGGATGAATGTGATAGGGGCGGAGAGATGAATCCAATGGAATAGGCCTCAAATAATGGTGAAAAAATTTCCAGATTTTTTTTTAACACTGCAAAGTTATACTCCGGTCTGAAGAATACTGCAGTGATGAAATCCCCAAATGCTTAACTAGAAAGAGATGTGTATTTACTTGGCAACCTGAACACAGTTGCACGACAATAGATCTGGTCTGTTTTTAATTTGTTTATGTTTTTGTCCCCCAAGGGTTAGGTATTCAAGGGTTCTATAGACAAGGGTTTTCCCTATGCTATGGCTCTCTGATATACATGTGGGGTCCAATAGTAGTACTCGACCCAATATCTCAGGGCACTAACTAAGGAGGATAGATCATACCCTTAGCCGTACTACCTGACTACCCAGGTACTAGAGAGTATCTTCCCGAGTGTTGTTCTCAGTGACACTATAATAGTCCGGTGGCTGATAGGTTTATCTAAAGAGGGTTTCAAGAAATCTAGGCCGATTTGTACACAGGTGCTGTCTGATGCACTACCACTTGAAGGGGTACCAACAGAGCTTACAAGGTTGGCCAATAGATGTGCTCTTAAGAACCACTTGTATTTCCTGTGTGTATGAATCCCTCAACCGCGGGTTTATGCATGTAACGACAGATCTCTTTGGTTTAAAGACGTCGGAATACGTCTCTACCTTGAAGAAAAAATTCCCACAATTTATGCCAAGGAAAGTGCTATGATACCACTTGCAAGATACCAGATATAATAAATATGCAGAACATAAATAAAATGCTAGAAATGGAAGAATAACAGTAATATATCTAGCATAATATCCACAATAACACAAAAATGATATAAGAACAACAACATAAATAGCACTTTGATTCAGAAAGCAATGTTCATAGGCCTCTTCAAGGGGGCAACCTCCAATCGAGCAACTCTCTATTAAAATAATCTCCAAGCTAGAGTTTTCATACCCTCGACCCTTATTTATACTAAATATGTCTATCAAGAGAAGCATCTAGAGGAATATCCTTCTAGAAGAGGAAGCTTCTATTAGGTATTCTTACATCCGCCTTATTCTATTTTATTGAAAGGCCTTAATAATATTGACCTTTATTACATCCGAATATATTAATCTACCTATGTGCAGGTTAGGACCCTAACAACCTACAGGGACATAGGTATGTCAAAGTTTTTAAATATTTCATTCTTTTGTATAGGAAAACAAAAATATTTTTGGGTGATGTTTAAGTACTAACTAGACACGTATGTGATGTAGATGTAGGTCTGTGATGACTAAACGGGATTCCACGACATCATCAGAGGCACCAGGGAGATGAGGCGGTGGGAGGAGAAGCAGAGAGAGTCCTTCAAAACGTGCAAGGAAACCTGTCTCATTTGACACATATGATTCCGATGGTTCAGATAGAGGATCTGTTAGAGGCTATGCAATGACATGTGGTTGACATGCCCATAGCTTGGGTGCGACTCTTTCGGCATCTCACAAACGTCATAGTTTTTTTATCATGACACACATCCGACACCACAGGCGTAGATGTCATGGATTTTGGATTATCAGTTGTATATGTGTATTGAGGGTGTTGGCCCCAATTTTGTAGTATAAACATCATACTTTTTGAAATATATATAAAACATGGTTCTTTGGATTTACTTATATTACAATGTGTACATTGATGAGAATGTTTTATTTTCTTTAGTTATGTGATAAATGCCAATCTAAAATGAAATTAGCATAAGCATCAGTCAGACACATAATTAGAACTCCTAGGTATGTGATGATAAGTAATAAAATCATTTTTTCGTTCTAAAAGGTGTACCCGAAGGAATCGTCGTAGTAATGTAGGGTTGTTCACATGGTAACTATTGTTCAACTGACATACTATTAACTGGGAATCCAGGCGAACCTCTAAAGAGAGAATACCATGTTAAATGGCATCGCGCAAAATTTCTATAACAACACTATATTCAGCCACATTATTTGTGGATGGACCTAGGCATACGCCACCTAAAGACACCAGTAGACCCTCGAGTGAGTAAAATACCCAAGCGATGGAAGCCAAGTTCTGTGTATGACGACTGGCTCCATATGCGAATCCTAAGTAGACCGAAGACTTCGTTGACATCTCCCAGCTAAGGGAAAACTCGATAAGCAAGTTGAAGACAAAAATAAAGGGAAAAGATATATACACTAAATTACATTAGTATACAAAGAGTTACGCCCAAGCTTGGGGGTCAAGCATAATATCTTTTCAAGTAGAGCCCATTCCTGGGATCGGCCAACATGTTCCCTTCATAATCTTCTAATTCATAGGCTCCTTTTTCTAAGCCACATCACACAATATAGGGACCGTGCCACATGGGTTTGAACTATCCTTCCCCCAGTGGTTCTTTGGCTTGATCATATAAAAGGACCAAGTCACCCTCAATGTACAGTTGAGGATAGACAGACGTATCATATTGGACCTTGACATTTGTTTTATTCACTTTGATAGCCATAGAGGCATCTCGATGTGGCTCGTTAAGGCTCTCTAGGTGTACAAGGCATCGCTCAAGATCAGAAGTGTCCGGGAGGAGCCCGACTGCCAATCTAAGAGAAGGGATTTCACATTCAATAGGTAAGATCAACTCCACACCATGTACTAACTAGAAAGGAGAAAATTTGGTGGCAGTCTTGACCGAGGTTCGGTATGCCCAAAGTGCGGGATATAGCATAATATGCCAGTCAGATTTGTTCTGGCTAATAGTTTTCTGCAAAATGGTCTTGATGGATTTGTTGACGGCCTCTACCTATCCATTTTCCTAGGGGTGGTAAGGGGAAGAATGACCATTATTAAATCCCATATTGGATGCTAGCTCTTCCATCATTTCATTCTGAAAGTGACTACCATGATCAGTGACAATCTCACTCAGGATTCCAAACCTGGTGATAATTTGATTGAATACGAAGAAGATGATAGTGTTCCTGTCGGATTTAACTATAGGCATGACCTTGACCCACTTAGTAAAGTAGTCTATGACCATGATAACATGTTTATGCCCCCCAACAGAAGTTGGGTTGAAATCCACAAAGTCAACCCCCACTTGGTGAAGGGACCAACGTAAATGATTGGATGGAGAGGGGCTGAATGTGAGTGTATTTTACGATTGAACACCTAGCAGGGGTGACACTTCTTGACCACTTCAATGCAATCTTTAAAGATAGATAGCCAAAAATAACCGGCTCGCAAAATTGTCTAGGTTGTCGTAAGCCCGGATAGATGACCACCAGAAAGCCCCACTGTGGCAATCGTTTAAAACTTACTCGGCTTATTTGTGAGATAAAAAATGATGTAGGATATTGTCTATTCCTCGACGATACAGAGTGTCACCAACGATAAGGTAATTCTTATTTTGGTATCATACACGCCATCGGTCATCTCGCAAGAGATGCTAAGGGAACTTGAAAGTTTGAAGATAGAGAACAATGTCTCCATACCAGGGGTCAGATGACGAGACAAATAAAATGTGTTCATGTGCAAAAGAATCAACATGAATACCATCCTTGTCCAATCGTGGGAAGTTGGATATTAACTCTACAAAGACTAGTGATTTCTTGTATTTCGCAGAAGCGAAATCGAGTTTGAATTATAGTAAAATTGAACATCCATTTATTCTATTTTTCCCCTATGATACACCTGGTAAGGAAGTATTGAAATGGATTGAAATCGACAACCACATTAGTTTTTCAAAGAAATATATAATGGCGTAATCATTGGACTATGTGGACAACATCCAAAGCTAGCTTTTTAACATGAGAATATTTGAGCTCAGGACCGACTAAGTTTTGACTAAGATAGTATATGACGTGCTCGTGGATCTCATCATCCTCCTGAACCAAAACCATACCAATCGTTTCTTCGGACGCAGTGACATAAAGCAATTAATCCCTACTGCAGTCAGGAGACTTCAGCAGAGGCATCGATACCAAGGCTTTCTTCAAGGCATCGAAGGATTCATGGGATCGCTCATCCAAGATAAAAGGGGTGTCCTTCTTCAAAAGACGCATGAAACCCTTAGTATTATTAGAATAGTTTACTATAAACCGACGCAAAAATTTAGCTTTCCCCTATAAAACTTGAAGTTGTTGAATAATGCGCGGGGGAGGAAATCGAAGTATTACCTCAACCTTTAATGAATCTACCATGATCCTGGTCTTAGAGACTAAAAATCCTAGAAGATGTCTAGACCTAACACAAAACATGCATTTATGAGGGTTCAACGGGATTCTATAATGATGACATCTTTCAAAAACTAGACGAAGGTGCTTAGGGTGATCCACTCTCTTACAAGATTGAGCAACAAGATCGCCAATATAAGCTTCAACTATATGCTTAAGATCATGGAATGCGAAGGTCATAGCACATTGGAAGGTTGCTTCGGCGTTTTTAAGCCCGAAAGACATATTCTGGTATGCGAAAGTACCCCAAGGACAAATAAATGCCATCTTATGTTGATCCTCGGGTTTAATTTGAATTTGGTTATAACCTGAAAATCTGTCCATGAAAGAAAAAAACTTTGCTTCCCACACACTTGTCGAGAATCTGATCGATGAAAGATGTCGGGAAGTTGTATTTATGACAGGCTTTGTTCAGGTCACGAAATTCCATGCATACACGGATGGTTCCTTTCTTCTTATTCACAAGAACGATATTGGATACCCATTTATTCAAGGGAACTGGGTAGATAAAGCCCACATTAAGTAGTTTCTCTACCTATGCCTTAATAGCAGGGGCCTTCCATGGATTGACAACTCTAAGACATTGTCGAACAGGCTTAGCATCCAGGTAAGTTTTAATTTCATGTTCAACAATTCGAGGGTCGATTCATGGAATCTCTTCATAAGACCAAGCAAATACATCTCATAATTCCTTGAAGAGTTCGATGTAGATCAGGATTTCTTCTGGTGAATAATCTACACCGATGTGTACATTTTCAATATTCCCAGGGGTACGAGAGATATCGATCATGACGGTAGGATATATACTTTCCATATTTCCTTCAACATAAATGTCGTGCATATCAAGAGGAACTACGACATGACCAACTATCTCGCTCAGAGTAGATCAAAAGTCATCTTGTTCGATTCTAGCAAGCTCTGGGAGAAAATAAGAGCGATGATGCATATCATCTCAAGGTTTGTCATAAACATTCATGGCCTTGATGATATATTCATCCAAGGGCAAAGTATCATTGAGACAGTTTTGTGAGCAAGGCGAAGAAGTGGCCCACACGGGCTTAAGAATAGGATCCTCCTCATCTATTTGTGAGGTAAGAGGATCAGGATTGACGGAAGAGTCAAGAACAACTTGATATGCTATCTCTGTTGCCGATAGTGGCATGGCCATTCCATCATGTGACTTCCCTTCACAATACGTTGTCGAGGAAGGTAGGGTCCAAGGAACGTTAAAATAGGAAGTGCGGAAAGGAACATACCTCTCTGAAGAAGCGGGCCTACTGGACATGGCGTAAACATGGTGAATTGGTGCCATGAAGTCGAAGGTACCCATAAGGGATGAATAAATTTTGACACCAATATTCTCAGTTTTTGGCTGAGAATTGTCGACCACAGGGATCAACGTTCCAACAGATGCATTAGGGCTATCATACGCAAAGGATAACTGGTCAATCATCACGATCTTCCCATCATGAGGAAAACAAAGAGTACAGAAGATTGACGATACGACATCAGTCATAACATAAGTCCAATTTCATCCTAGCAACAAATTATAATCGAGGGGTGCATCAACCACATCGATATCCACCTTTACCGTATTCCCACCTAACTAGATTGGAAAGGTAGGAATAATACCGTGAGGGTGGAATGAACGATCGTCAAAAGAAGTCAACATGGTCAAAGATTGAGAGAGAGTCAAAGAGCCGAGAGATTTCCAACAGATTAGGGATATCATACATGTTGCAATGCCTTCATCAACAACCACACACTTGATGGTGTACTTCGAGTAACCCACGTGGATTTGGAATGCCACATGGTAAGGAAAGAAAGGCTTCACATCTGTGATGTCAAACTTGATAAATTTCTATCCACTGGGGTCTATAGCTCCTAACGCAAATAGAAAGGAATACTTCTCTGAAGGACATGTCTGGAGTACCTCCAGGGCCGACATTGCACAATGGGTTTGACCTAGGTCCTCAAAAATAGAGTAATTCTGGGTGGATCTATCATTTAGATTGTGGGTAGAGCGCTTGAGTACTCCTTTCGAAATATGAGGTGGTGGCTCTAGTCTTTTGATTTGCAAGGGTGTCTCCAGAGGAGGAAGAGATTCTAGACCAGGTACAGTTTGTGGAGAACTGTAATCACGAGACCAGGTGGCTACATTAACCTGATAATTGACCATATTGATGCAAAAATGATCATTGTCTTGTGCCAATGAGTTTTGACTTCGACCGGCCACAGTTCCAGTATTTGAGGAGCTCGAGGCCATGTTCTAGTTATGTGGGAAAGGATTCGTCAGCACAGCAGGTGGTAGAGATAAGAGCCTCATAGCTTCTGCAAGTTTGGGGCATAAATGAGTAAGGTGGTCATCTATACAAATATTACATGGGAATTTAACCTTACACCTTTCTTTCTTTCCCTCACCAGCATTATTATTCGTCCTCTCATTATTACCATTGTCCTTGGGTTTATTAATATTCTTCCCACCCTTACGATTATTATTATGTCCTTTCTTTTTATTCCATCCTAGTTGTTGGTTACCATTTGGGTCAGTCGACAATTACACGAAATTTACATCCATCAACTAAGTGGGATTGTAGGACACAGACGAAGATGGCCCTAGTCTTTAAAATGGCTTGTCACCGAGTTTGTAGATTTCACATTGGCGGAGCCTACAATGGCATCATCATGAAGTCCGAGATTTTTTCTAGGGTCATAGTTTGACCTTGGTGCATCTGGAAGAATCTCATATAACATCCTAGACTGAGCGTATACAAGATCTAACTGTTGGGCTTTGAAGATTGCTTCTTCCTCAAATGTAACCCCAGATGTAGCAACATCCTTTGAAATAGGAGGTTGTAAATACTTAAGAAACCATTCTAACAGGAATTCCAGGGGTATGCAGGTCTTGATCAACCTCTTCCATCTATGCCACTCCTATATGTGATCCAAGATATGAGTGGCTTTGTCCCGACGTAAGGTTCACAAAATTTCTAGGCCAACATTATAACAAACTGACAATTGGAAGTGGTTAAGGAAGACTAAAACTATCTTACTAAAGGTCCCATATGCCCCCCTAGGTAGCTCGATATACCATTTTGCGACAACCCTAGTGAGGGTGCATTGAAATAATCTTAACCGAATGAAATCGTCATTAAGGGAATTTGAAGAGCACCATAAGTGAAAGGTGGTAACGGGATCACCAGTATCCTCGCCATTCTTTCCTTGAAATTTTGGAATATCCAAAGGAAGCTTTATAGGAATGGGGGGCCATGTAGGATCATTACACACAGGGTTGTTCATCAACTTAGACAAGTCTAGAATATTGAGCATGTCTAGAAAAGGGAGACGGGGTTGCGACATCTAGCCCCAAGCTCCCTGGAAAGATTGTGTTTGGGGAATCAAATCCCATTCAGGGTTCTGGTAAGCACCATGGCCCTATCCAGGATTGTAAGACCCTCCTCCAGGATTATTCATAAGGGTTTGGTTGGGCATCATTCTAGTAGGAATGTTTTGGTAGACAGATATTCATGTCGTCTTCATCGATGTTTAAAACATAGTTTTAATGGAATGAAATTTTTTATAGCTCCCTCTTTGTCTCTGAAAATACTTCATTTATGATTTTGTTTTGAAAATTTTTCTTGATTTTCTGTGTGTTTTTGAGTTTATTTCTTTCACACAATCTCTCATTTTTTCTTGTTCAATTTCATGACTATTTAAGCATGAAATTGAAACAAGCTCTGGTTTGAACACATCGTATAGATTATAGAATTTCTCTTTATGAAATTGGATGAATGCCTAAGAGCACCTAACGATATTAAGAACCTTATATGGTATTGATCTTATAATTTTTGGAGTGGTGTCTTTACCATTAGTCGTTTTATACATTTGGAGTGTTATACTATTACATACCATATCTACGATCGTGCATAAAATGAAAACTTTGGTATAACTTGAAATATGAATGCTATCCCTTATTGTCATATCACAGTCTCATCATTTTTGTACATGACTGTCTGCCATGATCTGAAACAATTACTGCTTCATCCTTATTCCATAAGCTCACATTCATTACCATGGTGGTGGTGCTTCATTTTTGGGCTAGGTGGTCAATAGAGGAGGTGGTTCTCAATCACGCTTGTCCTCTGGTTCAACATTCACTCAAAAACCTAAGTGGTGGCTATGGTGGCCTTCTCCCAAAGCCTTAGCTATTGGGTCACCTCCAAAAATGTAGAGCTTATCCTTTATATTGGGTGGTTTCAAACCTGCACCCCTCTTCTCTACTCCTGTTGGTATTTCGTGACCAAACCCATGGCCTGTGTGGTGAGGATAGAGACGAATGGCTCACAAGCCTTTCTCTCCAACAATGATGATGTAGATGATCTCACAGCCTTTGGGTGGGTTAGGTTCATACAATCCTTTGAGGGTTTTAACCTCGAAGTCGCTCAATATTTTACACAGACCTTTGATGGCACTAGGGAAAAATAATGAGATTTACAGTTGGAAGTGACTGAGGATTCAATTGTAGAAGCCACGAGTTTGTCCCATGAAGGGGATCACTGGTTCAAGAATCTAAAATTTGAAGGTATCCCTTGGCACCTGCTAATGGTCTCCAAGAGGTCGCGCTATGATGTCAAAGGTACACCAATTGTTTTGTTTAAACCTGGATGACGCAGTTTACTGTTGATATTCAAGCAGTTTGTCACCTGCGAGGGTAGATATGGACTAGTTTTCATGTTTCATGTTCGTTTGCTGATGATTTTCTTAGGGTTTGGGTTAAATATGCCATTCTACCTTCTTAAAAGCCTTCAAAAAATGGATAGATTTTACCAGAGGCAAAACCTTAATGCTCAGTCCATCCTTTATCATCATGGCCTGATTCAATTTTTGGTCATTTCTCAATTATCAAAGGTTGGGGATAATTGGCAAGATTTCATGGATAGGAATAGGTTCGTTCCACCTAAAATCATAATCGACTCACATCTGTGTTTGGATGATCCCACCAACCCATGCCTATCAGATCCTTCTCTCACAGAACTTCATGTCGAATTGCAAGCAAACCCTGTGTCAATTACCAAAACCCCTGTTGTTTTTCATAAATCATCTAGAGGCACACACAAAAGGCAGGATTTTGTTCCTAAAAAATCCTTAGAATATGTGTTGGGTAATTTGATGGGAAAGATTCTTGTTGTTCCTAGTCCTGGGAAAGATGTGGTTGGTTTGAATGAAATTAAAACCAAGAAACAAATTAGAATTAAAACACAGAGGGTTACCAATGTTGATTTCAAGAAAAAAAGATCTGGTCGACTCCTTTCCAAAATGACACGAAATCGACATCACAATCATGAAAAACCTATGCCTATTATTGATGTCAAAGACCGGATTTTTGAGGATGATACCAACGTTGATGTTCCCCAATACGATTTCGTGTCAAATCTTCCTCCTTTTTTAAATGAACAATAAGCTTACTCAGGGATTAAGTATGATCTCAAAAGGATCATGGAACATGGTAAGTCTCCCACTATAGATCGGACTCGGCCTTTACCAAATTTTGAACCGGTGTATTGTGAGAGTTGCTTTGACTGGATCAAAAGGTACTATCAAGATATTCCTTACCTACAGGTGCAGTTGAATCAAGTGGTCACTTGGAACTTAGTTTGAGAGGGAAAACGATGATCTTAGAGCTTGAATTCGATCGACTTCACACATAGCCAACAAGCATTTCAAGAGATTAGGAAATGTTCTTATGAAAAACTCCACCAATGTCAATGCTATTATAAACTCAGATTTGTCTGATGTCTCTCTTTCAAATTTCTGATTGGTAAATAGTTCTCTTGTAATTTATGATTTGATTTTGTTTTGATAATAAATAAATTCATTTTGATTTTGTTCTATTTAGACCAACTACAAAATCAAAGATTCTGTAGCTTGTCTTTTAAATTATTTGTTTGATTATTGTCTAATTTAGATTTTGTTTTCGTTGTCTCAGGTGAACAACAGGTTGATGTGATATGATTAATGGAAGGAGTCATAGGTTGAGTGTATAATGGACTTGTAATTTTCGTTTTTAAAAAACAATGATTAATTATGTAACTTTTTTCGATTCTAAAACTTCAACAAAATTATTTTTTTGTTATTTTGTTTTAGTAATATATTATTTAAAAAAAAGATCTGTCTCTATCTTGCATGATATGAGGAACATATTAGGAACTTGTTTAAATAACATTGTTTTCCCAGTGATAGGGGAGATTCCTCTTGGACCATATGATGGACTTACGTTTTTGAAACTATATGGGATAATAGTTTACTCTTTGGCTTTCGTCCTGTGTAGATTGTGCATTGTTTTCTCATGCAATTTCTAGATGTGAAATTTTATTTGTATCGAACTAGCTTTAGTCTGTTCTGCATATAATCTTTTATGTCATGTTTTTCTTTATGAGGTTCATTATATTTTGGTTCTGACAATATCTTTGATTGTTAACCTATCCAAGCATTTTGAGTTTACATCTAATGTTAGGTAGTTGGTAATACCATTTACTGAGAGTTGGAATTTCTTTCTTTTTTAGTTATTGAATGTTCTAAAAGTCACATGATAAAAAAAAATCATTTGTCTATATGTCATCATAGACTTGTTCCAGGATATAAAAGACTTCTTTGAATTTTTTCGGGAAGTATCATTCTTGATTTTTTCATAGATTTATACTTGACACAGGTTAAGAGGCGCTTATACAAATACAGAGAGACAAATCTAGCTTAGTACTGTTGATGAGCATAAGGTTAGTTAGTTTATTATTTATTCAATTTGTTGATTTGCAAATGAATAATGATTGCATCATTTAAATGTTGAATGCTTTGTCCATTATCATTATATCATTTTCAATATTATTCACTCATTGTTATTAGTTTGTTAGTTATAGTACTAGAGTAGTTTTGTTTATTTTTTCATCGTGTTTTATCCATTAGGTGAAAACAATTATTTTCACAAGGATTTACTTAAACCTTGTAATTATCTATTGTAT
Source organism: Picea engelmannii (assembly GCA_009831015.1). Taxonomy (NCBI): domain Eukaryota; kingdom Viridiplantae; phylum Streptophyta; class Pinopsida; order Pinales; family Pinaceae; genus Picea; species Picea engelmannii. Next base: position 611,849 of record ML792729.1, on the reverse strand, counting down.
ATAATACCACTGTTAGTTAAGCACTTGTAATTAATGTGTCGATTGATAGAATTGTACATTTATTTAGTTCACATCTTTTAGTTATTTTAGAATCCTAGTTGGCTAACGGAGCGATAAAACACGTCAGGGTAGATTATTCCAAACAACTTGGGTTAAATAGACAACCCCAGTCTAGATCTTCCCTTCTGGTTGACGGTGTGTCATAAACGCCCGTCAACAAATGGCGCTAGAAGGAGGGCATGAAAGTCATTGATGGCACAAGGAGGCCATAGGACTCCCCCAAACAATCATTCTCTTGTCATGATGTGTAGTCACTCAGACCCTAATGTTACACTTGACCCAACTACTACATCAGAAACTACTCCTGACATTCCCATCAAGCCAGTGCCACTAGTTCCTCAAGGGATTGATGTACAGGAAATATTTCGCCAGTCGATTTTGAGAACTCAAAGTGCTTTGTCCCAAATTAGAAAACCTGGTAGACAACTAAATCAACCACTTGATTTAACCAATCTCCAAGAACAACCTCTAGACACTGGTTTTTCCGATAACAAATTAGGTAGTAATATCACCAATCCTTCTGAAGCACTAATCCTTGGTGTTGGTGGATCTGGTCTCCCACCATCCCCATCTGGTTCTTCTCCACCCTCTTCAAGAGAGGAATCCTTGGACGAAGGTAGTTCTTCATTTGAACAATCTCAACCTTCAACTCCACCAACTCCCATGGAAAACCAAAATAATCTCGCCAGACCTTGGCTCGATCAAGATGTCGTGGAAGTACCTGGACCCCAACACCCATTTCCCAAACATCTAGAAAAGTGGCTACCCAAATTTGACCCAAATTTGAAGCAATCAGTTGAGGATCACATCAAGAAATTCATGTTATTTGTTAGGCTCCGGAGTGTCGAGCATGAGGATTTCGTGTGCAGGTTATTCCCCTACACTTTTGAGGGGAATTCCTCAACCTAGTATTTTGCACAATAACCTCAAACCATCATCTCTTGGGACAAGTTTGAAACTTGTTTTCTATAAAAATTCGGAGATGATAAATCTCCAGAAGTCTTGGTAATGGAACTCTCTAGTATGAAATGAACCCTAAAGAAAAAGTTAGGGATTTCAACCAGAGATTCCTTATGTTAAAAAACAAAATCCTTGTAGATTTGATTCCTGCAGAGAACTTGATTGTTGCATACTATACTAAGGTCCTTAATAAAAATATAGCTATATGGGTTAAAAGGTCCAAAAGGAACACATTACTAGAAGCCTTTGAAGAGGAAGTCCTTATTGAGAAGGACATTATGAGTTTAAAAGATAGTTCAAATAGTGAGGCTGAAACAACTTCCTCGTCTAAAAAGAAAATAGAAATTCTTGCTAGACCTCCTCAAATTAAAAGTCAACAAGAAACATTAGACTTCGAAAGTTTGCAGAAAGCTTTCCATAAATTATCCAATTAGGTCATAGAATTAAAAAGATCCTTAGAGGAGGCATATACAAGTAAAGGAAGTTTTAGGCCACCTTTCAAGAAACCTTTTCCTCCAAACCGGCCACCATAGAAGGTCTAAACTTTGAAGGACTAAAGTACACTTTGCAAGGGATATTGGAAGCACATGATAATGTTGTTTCTGTACTGCCTAAAATTCAAGACGACACAGGTGAAGAGGAGACACCTGATGAGGAGGACTCATCTCCTCTCGTTTTTGGACATTTGTCAGACAACATATTTCAAGAAAATTTTGAGACTGTCCATCCTTATAACACTCGAAACAAAGTACAGAACAAACTTCCACCCGAAACAAGTAGGAGTGTGGTTTCCAAATAGCCAAAACAAATTGAAAATAAACAAAACCTTGTTGCGCTAGTTTTGGAATATGATTTGGTTGAAGATCTTAAGAAACTAAGGGAAAATATATTAGTTTTTGAATTAATTAAATTTCCTCTTATCCTACAGAAAATGCTCCAAAGTATAGCTGAAAATAATAAAAAGAATGAATCTATTAGCAAGAAATCAACATAAAATTACCCAAATAAAACAAATATGTCCCTGGTAAAAAATCATTTAAAAGTGAGGATAAAAGGAACATATCAGAGAAAACTGTAGGAAATTTATATAAGACTATTTTAGGTACAACCATAAAAAATCAGAAGAATTTTGTTATCTTGTCACGAAAAAATGTACCTCCTTTTTTATTAACTTTCAAAAATTTCAACAGAAATGTGCATAACTGCATGGTTGATTCCAACATCTCATCAAATGTAATGCCTTTATCCGTGTGTCAGAAAATTAATACTGAAGTAAAGCCTTCTGATTCAAAAATCATTCAGTTAGACTGAACTAATGTCAAGGTCATTGGTGAACTTAAGAATGTATTGATAACATTGTCATATAACCCTAAGGTCCACCAAATAATTGATATAATTGTTGTTGACATTCCAGAAGTTTATGGTTTATTTTTTAGTAGAGATTGGTTAGAGAAATTACATGGCTATTTTTCTATGGATTGGTCTCATCTATGGCTGCCAGCAAATGGACATCCGAACAAGATCAGAATAAATAGAGAACGTTACCTCAAGTACACTGCTACCGATTTAAATGATCCAAATGAGCCTTTTACTACTGTTGGAAATACAAATGAGGCACAAGGAATGAATACCTTTTTTGGAATTTTCACGACTAAAATATCCTCTGTCACTGACCTAGAACAACAATCTTAGATGACAACTCTGAAAAGTAAACTGAACATTGTTGATGACAATGAAATCTGGTCGTTATACTTTGATGGATCCAAATCCTGGGTAGGGACAGACGCTGGATGTGTGCTGATCGATCCCAAAGATAATAAAACATTTATTGCTTGTTGATTATAATTTGAATGTACTAACAATACAATAGAATATGAAGCACTTCTGCTGAGACTAAAGAAGACACTGGATATTGACGTGCAAAACTTGGTTGTATTCGGTGACTTTGAAATCCTGGTCAAGTAGGTAAAAAATGTTATTCATTGTCTATCACCTCATCTGAAAAACTACCAAACCGAGGTATGGAGCTTAATACATAAATTTCTCGCTTTCAACATAAATTCCATTCCTAGGTCAAGTAATTCGGAAGTTGATTTGTTAGCTAATGTTGCCTCAAAATTATTACCTGCTGAGAGTCTTTCTCCTAATGCATTCTTGGTTGAATTGTTATTTAGGCCATCGATTTCTGACAAAATCACCAATTGGTGGGTGTTTGATGACGATCAACATATCATAAATTTTTTTCATATGGAGGATACTTTCCAGGATGCGGTAATCGATGAAAGCACCCACAATAAAAACCTCTAAGATCTCATGGTAATATCTGACCCTCGTTCTGCAGAAGTATCATCCATGTTGGTAAACTCTATCCCCAAATATGTTGTTATAATAGAGAAATTTTATGATTTACATGACAAGTTTAGAGGGCTAGTTAATTTCAAAACTAATAGTTCCTCTTTACTGTATGAAACTGTAAATTTAGGGACACAAGATAATCCTCAAAATATCAATCTAGGAAAAGGGTGTTCTGAACAAGAGAGATCTGCATTCATAAAATTGTTCAAATAATTCAAAGATGTGTTTGCTTGGACGTATGATGATCTAAAAACCTTCGATCCAAACATAATACAACATGTAATTCCCATGAAGCCCCAAACCCAACCTTTTCAACAAAAATTGAGAAAGATGCATCCTAAATTAGAAGCCACCATAAAAAAGGAATTAAATAAATTACTCACCGCCAAGATCATTTTTCCAGTTCAACATATGCAGTGGGTATCCAACTTAGTCCTAGTAAGGAAGAAATATGGGGAAATTCAACTGTGTGTCGACTTTCACAATTTGAACTGGGCCTCTCATAAAGACAATTACCCTGTTCCACCAATGGAACAAATTTTGTAACATGTATCTGGTTCTAAAAGACTATCCGTATTATATGGTTTCTCAGGGTATAACCAGGTCCTTATGTCTCCATCGCTGAAATCACTTTTTGTACCCCACAGGGCACCTATGCTTATAGAAAAATGCCTTTCGGATTGATTAATGTTGGGTCCACCTTCCAGAGGGAAATGGACATTTCTTTTCAAGGCCTTATCAATCAATCAATTGTTATCTACCTAGATGATGTCATTGTCTTTTCGAAGAATAAGAAATGTCACTTGTCTCATTTTAGGGTTGTGTTAGAATGATGTTGCAAGTTTGGTATTTCACTCAATCCTAAAAAATCGGTCTTTGAAGTAGAACAAGGAAAATTGCTTGGGTTTATAGTCTCTAAATATGGAATGATAATTGATCCTGAACGAACCCAAGACATTTCCAACCTTCCCCCACCTTCTTCCAAAAAGGCAATGCAATCCTTTTTGGGTAAAATTAATTTTGTCAGACGATTTGTGCCAAGTTTTTCTAAGATGGTTAGACCTCTACAAAACCTTATAAAAAAAGATGTTCAGTACAAATGGGGATCACAATAGAACCAAGATTTTAATTCCATTAGAAAATATATAACCGAAGCACCCTCCTTGATGAGTCCCGATTTCTCTTAGGATTTCACATTGTATACTTTTGCATCCGACAGATCTTATGTTGTTGTGCTCACACAGAAAAATGTTTAAAACAATGAGATACTTATTTCATTTATGATATCCACCTTTAAAGGAGAAGAATTAAATTACCCAATAGTAGATCAACAAGATTACACTGTTTTCAAAGAATTTAAACATTTCAGGTCATACCTTTTGAAATCCAGGATAAAATTCGTTGTCCCTTACCCTGCTATAAGAAATCTGTTAGTGCAGAAAGAGTTAGGGGAGAAAAGGGAAAATTGGATGACATCCCTTCAGGAGTATGATCTCAAAATAGTACCAACACAAATTGTTAGAGGTCAAGGCCTTTGCAAATTGGTAGCCAATTTAGTAGAAATATCAGAAAATCAAACGAACACATCAGTTGCAAATCTGCAGAACGAAACACAAATCTGTTGTACACAATCTGTGTCTAATTCATGGTTGGATAATATCAGATTTTATTTGCTGCATGGAAATGCTCCTCGTAACCTTGATCCCAAAAATATAAGAGCACTGAGGCTTAGATCTACATATTTTCAATTGATTAATGATATATTATTTCAAAAGAATTTTGACAGTGTTTTTCTGCATTGCCTAGAAAAAGAAGAATTTGAAAAGGTGTTAGCTGAACTTCATTTTGACGATGTCGGGGGTCACTTTGGTGGAGATACAACCACCCATAAAGTACTTAGGGCTGTCTACTATTGGACCAATTTATTTAAAGATGCTCACATTTTGGCCCGCAAATGTATAATCTGTCAAAAGGCTACAGGAAGGGCAAAGAAGGTTTCTTTCCCTTTACAACCTGTTACAATGGACACACCATTTTAGCAGTGGGTTCTAGATATTATAGGACCGATTAATCCACCTTCCTCATAGAAACATAAGTATATTCTTATGACAACGTATTATTTTACGAGGTGGTCTGAGGCCTTACCTTTAAATATAGTCAACACGAGTCAGGTAATTTCGTTTTTAAACTCTCATATTATCACTCAGTTTGGAATACCTGAGTGTTTAGTTTTTGATAATTCTTTTTATTTCTCTTCCCTGGATATGAATGTATTTTCTTTAGAAAAAGGGATTAAGATAAAATACTCTGCCATCTATTAACCCCAAGGAAAGGGTTTAGACGAGTCAACAAATAAAAATCTGATCAAGATAATAAAAAAAACAGTGCCGGAACATCACAAAAATTGGCACAATGCATTGTACAAGGCACTTTGGGCTGATAGAGTCACTCCAAAAGCTTCCATTGGTAATTTTCATTTCTTTTTCATTTACGGAAGAGAAGCCATCCTTCCTCCACACGTCTTGCTCCCTTCTCTGCAATTATCGTAGAAAGTTCAGGAAGAGGAATGTCCCCATTTAGAGAATCAGATAAACAATTTATTAAAATTGGAAGAATTAAGGACATAAGAAAAACATAAATTGGATCAACATCAACAAATTGTTAAGAGATGGTTTCATACAATTTCGTCCTCAGAAATAAATTTTAATGTATGGGATTTGGTCCTCAAATGGGACAAAGCACACGAGAATAAAAGAGACCATACCAAGTTTCAAAACCTGTGGCTAGGGCCTTTTGTCATTTTTGAAAAAATAGGTCCTAGTTATTTTCGTTTGCACAACTTAGAGGGACAGCCAAACACTTTTCCAGTGAATGGCCAGTCTCTCAAGAAATACTTCACCTGAGAAAATCAAATCTACCCCCCTTCTAAATATTTTTAGCTTACGTTTTTCTTTTGTTTTATTTCCATTTTTTCCATTTTGTTTGTTTTTTTGTGTTTCCTTAATGATTATTTCTGAATCACCATTCATTATTGAAGGGAATTGGATCTTTCACTAGCAGTAGTTGAAAATAGTTCAATGCATCTGCACATTAAGTTCTAAACTCAGATTAGTTATGATAAGTCCTTGCTGAATCATTGTTCCCAATTTTTGTGGAAATCTCAGGGAAATATGACTATCGTTAAAAAAATTCTTACATCATCCTAGTTCTAATGATATCAGCTCAAAGCACTTCCCCATTCCTGAGATGATTTGTTGATTGAAATACAAATTTCCAAATCATGATGAAAATTATCAGTTCTCAAAGAACAAAAAACAATATTAATGATCAATCCTATGATTGTCTCGCTGTAAAATATTTAGTATCACCCCTCTCTCTCCTTATCATGAAGTTCTTAGAATTTTTCAAACAATTATAGAGATTTGAAAGCACTTTAATGTGTGGGAATTGTGTGTAAACCCACCGGGATAGTGAACAGGTCTGCTAGCAGCGGGTAAATGCACACATGATACCAAGAGAACTTCATCGGGGTAGAAAATAGGCCTACTGGTAGCGAAGCAATGTCGGGTTCAAGATCCTTCAGGTATGTTTTAAATTGATCAGAAATCAATATATTTTTATCATAGATGGACGACTTTTGGATGGGATCGAAGTACTAGAGAGGGTTAAATGACATCCTTGCCGAGGCTATAAACGCCTACTGGCAGCAGTGGCCCTGTCAACAGTATTGGAGTTACTTGTATAAATATCGTTACCCCTTTGATCGAAACGAAAGTTTGAATTACAATCTTTTGGTCAGAACTTTATTCAATGGTATGACTGTGTTGTTTTTTTGAGTTAATGTCAAAATTCTTGATCTATCTCTTAATTGTTTTAGTAACTATCTGATTTATCTTTTCTTTGATATAAATTTCTGATGATCCAAAGATAACTACTTCGCCCAGGGAGTCGCCATTATTGGCAGCCAGATATTCATGTCGTCTTCATCCATGTTTCAAACATAGTTTTAATGGAATGAAATGTTTTATATGCCTCTTTGTCTCTGCGAAGACTTCATTTTGAAAATTTTTCTTGATTGGCTATGTGTTTTTGAGTTCATTTCTTTCACATAATCTCTCCTTTTTTCTTGTTCAATTTCATGATTGTTTAAGCATGAAATTGAAACAATCTATGGTTTGAACACATCGTATATATTCTAGAGTTTCTATTTATGAAATTGGATGAATACATAAGAGCACCTAACGATCTTAAGAACCTTAGATGGTATTGAGCTTATCATTTTGGGAGTGGTGTCTTCACCATTAGCGCACAGGTTGATCACCTTTGGAGTGTGCCTTAGTCATTTTATACACTTAGAGTGTTATACTATCACATACCACATCTACGATCGCGCATAAAATGAAAACTTTGGTATAACTTGAAATATGAATGCTATCCCTTATTTTCATATCGGAGTCTCATCGTTATTATACAGGACTATCAACCATGCTCTGAAACAATTACTCCTTCTTCCTTCTGCCTTAAGCTCACATTCATTACCTTGGTGGTGATGCTTTGTTTTTGGGCTAGGTGGTCAATAGAGGAGGTGGTTCTCAATCATGCTTGTCCTCTAGTTAAACATTCAATCAACAACCTAAGTGGTGGTTATGGTGGCATTCTCCCAAAGCCTCAATTATCGGGTCACCTTTGAAAATGCAGAGCTTATCCTTTATATCAGGTGGTTTCAAGCCCGCTCCCCTCTTCGCTACTCTTGTTGGTATTTCGCGACCAAATCCATGGCCCTTGTGGTGAGGATAGAGCTGAATGGCTCACAATCCTTTCTCTCCCATGATGAAACTATATATGATCTTGCGGCCTTTGGGTGGGTTAGGTTCATACAATCCTTCGATGGTTTTAACCTTGAAGTCGCTGAAGATTTTGCAGAGACCTTTGATGGTGATAGAGAAAAAATAGGAGATTTGCAATTGGAAGTGATTGAGGATTCAATTGCAGAAGCCATGGGTTTGTCCCGTGAAGGGGATCGCTGTTCAAGAATCTCAAATTTGAAGGTATCCCTTGGCACCTAATAATGGTCTCCAAGAGGTCGTGCTACGATGTCAAAGGTACACCAATTGTTTTGTTTAAACCTCGATAGAACATTTTACTGTTGATACTCAAGCAGTTTGTCACCCATGAGGGTAGATATGGACTAGTTTTCCTATTTCATGTTCGTTTGCTGATGATTTTCTTAGGGTTTGGGTTAAATATGCCATTATACCTGCTTAAAAGCCTTCAAAAAATAGCTAGATTTTACTAGAGGAAAAACCTTAATGCTCAATCCAGTCTTTTTCCTCATGGCCTGATTCAAATTTTGGTCATTTCTCAATTATCAAAGGTTGAGGATAATTGGCAAGATTTCATGGATAGGAATGGGTTCGCTCCACCTAAAACCATAATCATCTCACCTCTACATTTTGATGAGCCCACCAGCCCTTTCCTATTGGATCCTTCTCTGACAGACCTTCATGTCGAATTTCAAGTAAACCCTGTGGAAATTACCAAAACCCTTGTTGTTTTTCATAAATCATCTAGAGGCACACACCAGAGGCACGATTTTGTTCCTAAACAATCCTTAAAAGATGTGTTGGGTAATTTGAAGGGAAAGATTCTCGTTGTTCCTAGTACTGGGAAAGATGTGGTTGGTTTGAATGAAATTAAAACCAAGAAATAGGGCATAATTAAAACACAGAGGGTTCCCAATGTTGATTTCAAGAAAAAAAGATCCAGTCGACTCCTTTCCATAATGACACAAAATTGACATCACAATCGTGAAAAACCTATCCCTATTATTGATGTCGAAGACCAGATTTTTGAGGATGATACCAATGCTGATGTTCCCCAATATGATTTTGTGTCAAATATTCCTCCTTTTTTAAAGGAACACGAAGGTTACTTAGGAATTCAGTATGATCTCAAAAGGATCATGGAACAGGGCAACTCTCCCACTATAGATCAGACTCGGCCTTTACCAAATTTTGAATCGGTGTATTGTGAGAGTTGGTTTGACTCGATTGAAAGGTACTATCGAATTATTCCTTACCTACTGGTGTAGTTGAATCAAGTGGTCACTCAAAACTCAGTTCTTGAGAGGGAAAACGATGATAACAGAGCTTGGATTCGATCAAATTCACATAGAGCCAACAAACATTTCAAGAGATCAGGAAATGTGGTTATTAAAAACTCCTCCAATTTCAATTCTATTATAAATTCCAATTTTTCTGATGTCTCTCTTTCAAATTTCTAATTGGTAAATAGTTCTCTTGTAATTTACGATTTAATTTTGTTTTGATAATAAATAAATTCATTTTGATTTTGTTTTATTTAGACCAGCTACAGAATCAAATATTTGTAGCTTGTCTTTTAAATTATTTATTTGACTATTGTCTAATTTATATTTCGTTTTCCTTGTCTCAGGTGAACAATAGGTTTATGTGCTATGATTAATGGAATGAGTCATAGGTTGAGCGTATAATGGACTTGTAATTTTCGTTTTGGAAAAACAATGATTAATGATGTAACTGTTTTGGATTCTAAAACTTCCATAGAATTATCTTTTTGTTATTTTGTTTTAGTAAAAGATTATTTTAAAAAACGATCTGTCTCTATCTTGCATGATATGAGGAACATATTAGGAACTTGTTTAAATAACATTGTTTTCCTAGTGATAGGGGTGATTCCTCCTAGACCATATGATGGACTTAATTTTTTGAAACTATATGGGATAACAGTTTACTCTTTGGCTTTCGTCCTGTGTAGACTATGCAATGTTTTCATTGTTTTCTCATGTAATTTCTAGATGTGAAATTTTATTTGTATCGAACTAGCTTTAGTCTGTTCTTCATATAATCTTTTATGTGATGTTTTTATTTATGCGTTTCATTATATTTTGGTTCCGATGATATCTATGAATGTTCAACTATCCAAGCATTTTGAGTTTACATCTAATGTTAGGTAGCTGGTAGTACCATTTACTAAGAGTTAGAATTTCTTTCATTTTCCATTATTGGACATTCTAAAAGTCACATGATAAAAAAAAATCAATTGTCTATCTGTCATCATAGAATTGTTCCGGGATATAAAAGACTTCTTTGAGTTTTTTCGGGAAGTATCATTCTTTCTTTTGTCATAGATTTATACTTGACACGGGTTAAGAGGAGCTTATACAAATATAGAGAGACAAATCTAGCTTAGTACTGCTTATCAATGTAAGGTTAGTTAGTTTATTATTTATTCAATTTGTTGATTTGCGAATGAATAATGATTGCATCATTTAAACTTTATATGATTTTCCCATTATCATTATATCATTTTCAATCTTATTCACTCATTGTTTTTAGTTTGTTATTTATAGTACTAGAGCAGTTTTGTTTATTTTTTCATCTTGTTTTATCCATTAGGTGAAAACAATTATTTTCACAAGGCTTTACTTAGACCTTGTAATTATCTATTTTATATAATACCACTGTTATTTAAGCAATTGTAATTAATGTGCCGATTGATAGAATTGTACATTTATTTAGTTGACATCTTTTAATTATTTTAGAATCCTAGTTGGCTAATGGAGCCATAAAACCCGTCAGGGTAGATTATCTGAAACGGCTTGGGTTAAATAGACAACCCCGGTCCGGATCTTCTCTTCTAGTTGACGGTGTGTCATAAACTCCCATCAACAGAATTTTCTGGTGAGGGTTATAAAAACTGCCCCCAGCTGGAGTGGCTCTGGGTTGAGGGTTTCCCAAGATGTGAAACTGACCTCCTCTGGGTGTGAATCTGGAGGATAAAGGTGGATTGTTCATGCAAAACATGTTGGTTAGAATAGACGCAGAGGAGGTGGGTGTAAAGGATGGACCATAAGTTGTAGCTTGTCCGCCAGGTTGGTTACTCCACCCAGAAGTAATAGGGATCTAAGAGCCACCAAACGAGAGCGGAGTATAAGTAGGAGTTGTGCCTCAAAGTTCAATGCTAGCATTAGGGTCAGTGACTGGGATGGAGTTTGAGAACTGTGATGTAAAATTCAAAATACCATATGAAAAAGGACTAGAGGCCATCGAGATGGACTGAACATTATATCTCGGTGAGTAACCAAGAGACCCAAATGGGTTCGTGGCAATAGGTTAAGTGTTCACTATAGGATGAACAACGGTGATGATAGGTGCCCCTGATACTACAACCATTGTGGTTGAAGGAGTTGAAGGGGTACCATTAACTATAGTAGGTGTGGGAGTCGAAGGGCTCCCAGTATCTTGATGACTTGGTTTAGTACTCATTCTTGTAGAATCACAAGTATGATAAGTGGAGTTGTGTGTACCACGTTTAATAACTCTACACCTTTTAGAAGGCAAGGAATCAAAATTTGGTGGTAAATGTAACAAGCGGCGAGACCTACGGGGAAGCTGTTCTATCTCCGCGATGAATTAAGACTCAAGATATAAAAATCAAATCCTAAGGCCAACTAGTAATCAAAGAGCACACCAAAAATAATCAAACAGTCAATATGCACACAAACAGGATAAAGTGGCTGAAAGAGGCCTCCCTCCCTAAAGTAGGTATGCCTCTCCCAAGAGGGAGCTGAGACTCCCTGATAAAGATCAGAGGTATCAAAATCAGTTATAAGGGCCCTCGTGGTCTTAACAACCAGTTGATCAAATCCTCTCGGAGAGGTAATCCTCCATAAAGGTTGTGTGTTGTTCGACCCTTATCTGACCCAGTGTACCTGCAAAATAACCCCTGCAAGTAACCTATGTGGTACCTAAGTCACACAAATAATCAACCACGGTATAACCGATGCATAGACGAACAATCATAAGTTAGGTCCACTGTATGGGAAAAGTAGCAAATCTTGAAACCTTGAAAATACCACCTCTCACGGGTACTAGCAAGATCCCCAGAAATATCTCTGAAGCTAAGAAGGTCTGGGGAATATCCCTTCAACCGGCCTCACACGACCTCGTGCTTAACTCTGGTGTAAGCAGAGCCTCTTGATATTATCGATTATACAATGGATTTCTCCACTCCCATTAGTCAGACACATATGTTGATTTAATAGCCTTGGAGAAGTTTACTCACAAAATCCTATTCCAAGGCACTAAATTCTAATCTAGTTTGTGCACCCTAGAAAATAAAATCATTACTAATCAATTTTAAATTATAGCGTTAATTTTAATGGCCTTGGTTACTCAAAAGGTGCAATCGTGAAACTAGTGATGTTATGACTCAGCAAGTAAAAATGAATATGAATACAATGCAAAGTCCTAACTTCAATTTCCAATAAATGATATGCTTCCTAAAAATGAAATTTTCAATTCAATTATGCAATTCTAAATAAAAATGCAATCTTTCTTTAGATGCACTAAGATAAATGACAAAGACTCAAGAGATCAAAATGCGAATCAATGTAAAATGCCTAATATTTTTGTATTTTCAAAATAAGAAAAATGAAAATGCAAGGACTAAACAACAACTTGATAAAGACTCTACTGTGTATAGACAGAGGAAACCCAAGTAGGATATGAAGGAGAAAAACACCCAACCCAAGGTGCAAGGACAATCAAAACGAAAAGATGATGAGAAAGGCACCACCCAAAAATTCAACTAAAGACAGGTTTCCTGTCATTTCGTAAACACTTAACGATCACTACATAGACCCAAGAAGACTTAACAATCATCAAAATCTACCCAGCAACCACCAAACCCAGAAAAAAAAAAAAGCAACAAAGGTTGATGTACACGATTGTTCAAGGGAAAAGATCGTATGTATGTAGCTTGCATAAGTACATCACGCGTATGTATGTGTCTGTCAAGCAAAAAACTGCGTATATGTGTCAAAACAAAGCTAGTCTAAGGCGAAGGATGAAAGACTCGTACCCAGAGTGAACATAAGTTGTCAAGTAATCATAAAAAAATAAAATCAATATGAAAGAGATCAATCTAAGCAGAAAAACACTCCAAACCCCGAAAAAGAATATTCAATCCCTAGTATGGTCGCCAATTTTGTTACGAGGAAAATCTCTCTATGGCTAGGGGTAAACCACAACAGACATAAATGACTGTAGAAATAAACTCTAATCTCAAGTATGCTATATAAGAAAATATGTTAACAAGGCAAGATAAGAGGGCTACTTCATCTAGACGTTCGATGAAGTCCACCGTTGAGCACTTGACCCAAAGCAATATACCTGCAAATAGTCCTCAACAACCAAGTAACGCAAGCATATGGTGATAATATATGATGTTATCACATTCAATATAATAATCCATCAACATTCATAAAAAATATGCCCATGGAATAATAATTCAAATATTTGCAAGATATTAATTTGACGAGAAAAGAGTATTTCTATTAAGATATAATCAACAGAAGTGAATAAGTTACATACTTCCATGTCGGCACGGTTTGGAACCGAGAAACTAAGTTCCTTCCAGATGAGAATCCACCACTTCAATTCTCCACCAAAGGAAATCTCATGTAAGAGAGACGATGAGGTTCTAAATTAGTAAGGGAAGAGCTTGGGGGATGAACAATGTGTTCAGACTTAAAGGACAAAGGGATGCAGACTCAATGTGAAATGAATAATTTCTCTAGAGAAACTTTGCTCTCAAAGTTGAATTCTTTATCCTCTTTTCCATAGCTCGTATTTGGCCCATTTATATCATTCAAATGGAACTGAAGGGTTGAGTCAGAATGTTTCCAATATATGGAAGGCCAAGGATCATTGATCTCATGACTTGACATGGAAAGTCAATACCATTTTTCAATTTTGGGCACATTTCCCGATGTACGCGGGGTGTAGTGGTGAAACCTATGTATATGCATGGTGTATAGTAGGAAAGGTGCGTATATGTGGAAAAATTATGTTTTTATCTCTGGGATTTGCAAAAAGGGAATTCAAGTTTACATAGGGAAATGGAAAAAGGCCTTCTGTGCAAGATTGCAGGGGGTGAGGAAAATCTTGCTATAACACTCCATTATGTATAAGACATCATAAGCTTTCCAAAAATACCACTTTCATTCCAAAAATCCTCTAGGAAGGCCTCCAAACACCCTCTCAAAGACCACGCTGGGCTTCTGCAATTTTTGAGTGACTAACTTCAAACTTGGATTATGAATAAATGAGAAAGTATGTTTGAAAATGGGAGGAGGGTTTTGTTCATCACATAAAAACTAACAAAACCCTCTCTCAGGTTTCAAAAAGGGTTATGGTTAGAGATATATTTCTCTACCTTTGAGCCCTATTCTTGCAGAAAATTTTGAGAATTTTGGTCAAATTTTTATATTTTGGCAATTTCATGATGCACAGAAACGTAGCGAGCTCACGCTGCGATTTTTCTCAAACGCTACAATGGAGGTCAGACTCACATGGATGGATGAATTTTGATGTTTAAATCCCATATATGCCTTTTTTTTTTCATGACAGTTCCTAATTTTGGAGGAAAACTCAGAAAACACCCCAAATTTCATGTTTCTGCCACTGTTTTTCAACCCATGCTATGCTTTTGGAGTAACCTTGGGGAAATGAAATTTTGAATGCCTTACAGGAGGTAGTTTGCAAGTTTCAAGGTTCAGTTGGTTAGAGGACATCCAGGGCTACCTTATCCAACCTTCAGATCAGAAAAAATATGCATAAAAAAGTTATCTCAAAAGCCCCTCCAAGTGCACGCTATGCTTATGTCAAAGTATAGTATGTTTCTGCCAGGCATGCTACATTTCTGTGTACAAGGTTTTCTCGACAGGTATCAGTAAAAAAAGTCAAATATTCAAGGTAACGGTTGTCTCATGAGTTTTTTCATGGTTAATGAAGTCTATTTATTCTCCTCATTCTTGAGGGATCTTGTAATTAATCAAGGAGAAAAAGAATCTTACTTGCTAGCTAAAATAGGGGAGACTGTTTCTAACTTCCCTAAAAACTAGGCAATGACTCATTAGGTGCATTGATTAGTTGTTTTGGATCAGGTTTTGACCCAATTGAGGTGGAATCTTGTCTAGTTTTCTATATGTACTGAAACTCAAGTCATTTTTGAAAAGGGGGGAACAACTCGAGAGCCTTTTTGAGTTGGGTTTGTAATGTAAGTTTCTTTTAGAAATACAAGACAAAAGCAAATATATTCTAAGCCTTGTTGAGTTAAATCACATTTTTCCCCTGTGTTATGTTTCTCATGTTGTCATTAATATTATTTCTTCCGCAGATCCATTTATTCATCTTGTAGACGTTACAATTCAATGAAACTTATGTTATGGCTAATTAAAAGCATTCCTTCAAGTGCAGTTTTTCCTCTGTTTTACTGTGAGCAAAACAAGACCTGCATCTTAATTGTTTTGCCTAATTTACAAGTTTTATTTATTCATATTTTTTCCTCTATCTTGCTATGAGTGATACAAGACCTATGTCCAGATATTTGAAATCATTGTCATTCTTCTACTGAAATTAAGACCAGATTTATCAGAATTGGATACCCGGTTCTTCAGTTTTAGTTTTGTTTTCCACATATTCTATCCACGCTTATGATCTAAAGGATTTAGAAGACAAGGACATGCCTCTTTATTTCTGATTTGTAATGGTTGAAAGGCTCGTTCAAAACTAGTTCTAGAAGCCTCAAATAGATGATCAATCAACCCATTATTATCTTCTTAAAAACGTGCTAAGGCTTGGCTCTATTACATCCTAGAGTCATGTTGTTGGGCATGGTTTTGAAGGTCTCTATCTTCCTTGGGTGTATGACAAAGATTAGATCTATTTCTTGATGTTGAAAAAGGGATAGGAATTCAATTGGATGTGATCATTCACCAAGCGACTCCTTGGTTTGAATACTCTGCATGATTCACTAGTGACTCCACTAGTTCCAAGATGTCAAGTTCTTTCTTTGCTCAAATTGCTGCAAAGTTTTCTCCTTTGGATTTTACAAATGTTTTTGGTTTTCTGAATGATGTCCCTGATATTAAAGAATGAGAATGTTATCTTCCTAATTTTAATGAAAGACAAGATGGCAATCCAGCTGAACACTTGTTTCAGTTTCATAAGATTATGGATCAATTGCATATTTCTCACGAAGATGTCCTCATGAATTTGTTTATGTTTTCATTGGGAGGAGACGCTCGACTTTGGTACAAATCTCTTCCTCCTTCCAGCATTTCATTATTGAAATAATTCCATGGATCTTTTCATAAATATTGCAAAAGAGTTTATTCATCAAAATTCCATTTTGAAGACTGTTGCAATATAAAGTTAACTAAACACATTTGTAAAGAATTAGAACATAGCAATTATGGTCAAATACATGAAGAAGAATTTGCAGAGAAACAATATCTCCTTCAAACATATCAAACATATTTATGCGAAGAAGACTTTGAAGTGAATCAAGAAGAGGTTTCTTATAGCAATAAAAATGAAGAGATCCTTGCAAACCCACCATAATTTCAAGCTGATCAAAGATAGGATGATGAAACGTTTGTTGATCTAGATATTTGCAAAGGCCAATGGATTATTGAAGACCATACATAACTAGCTTTCAAAGAGGATGATTTTGGTAATGATACTGATAATGGTAATGATACTCGATTTATCATTATGCCAAATGTTTCAAGTGATTATTGTCATGATCAAACTATTGTTCTAAATTCTTATTTTGATCAAGCTGTTAGTATTCAGTCATCATTACTAGATCATCATGGAACAAAGATTTCTGAAATTCAAGGTTCAATTTTTTTTTATCAGTAGCCTATATATGATAAGTATCTAGACAATGAGGATCATATTTCTTTCTCAGCATGCATGGAAACTTACAACAATTTTCCCTCAATATTTGATGAATATGATGAAAGTGTTTTTGAAGATGATGAGCAACAAGAAGATTTTTTTCACCTAGAAACCAATCAACAACATCATAAAAGCAATCAACTTGTGTATGACAACAATGAAGAATATTCTTGTACAAGCGATGAAGAAGATAACGAGGGGTTACTAGAGCAGTTGATCTCTCCTTCCTGTTTACCAACTATTGATAAGAAGACTAGTGAGCCCCAATATGACATTCTCGAGCCAGAAAAAGAAAAGACCAACAATGGAGCAAATAAGGAGTTTCATTTTGATCCACAGGAGGACGTATGGGATTACTGCAAAAATTTTATATCTTTTCCTTTCTATGATCCAGTGGCAGTTTATATGGAGTCAAAATGGGGCTTTAAATTTTTTATCTTTTATTTCTTGAGGGAATATTTTCAAAGTTGTAAGTACCTGCTTCCAAGATATTTTTTGGAAATTGCAACTGCTCCTATTGTTTTTGTGCTCAAGGATGGAAGAATTATTAAATTTGTTAGTCAGATATTTGCTTGGTTGCTTTGGAAATATTTTTATACTTGAAAAGATTAGTGAAACTAGTTAAACTACCTATTGAATATAAATAAGCTCAACTTTGAGCATTAGAGTACAACTGTGGTTTTCAGTATGTTTTCAGTTCAGTGGTTCGCTTTTCAGTTTGGCATCCAGTATGGTTCTGCTTATAGGCATGATGACTCCATAGCCCAATGGAGGCACTTTTGAAAAACCTTTTCAATTGCAGAGAATAAACAGTTTTGGTTTCAGAACAGGCACAGGTAAAATGAAAGGGTTCAAAGTTTGACATGGTTGATTTCAAGTCTCCAAATGGATGAAGGCACATGGTCTACTTTTCTTGGTGCTTTGCAGGAACGCACCATACCTAGATGGAGCCTATGTTAGAAAAAATGTTGAAATATCCAAAATTTGTCTCCCTTTCCAAATTTTTTGTCAATTGCGCTAGATTTAAATCCTAGTGTCGCATGGTGTAAGCTTTTTAGCCGCAGTAAACCTCTAAACCTTTTGCAATTTTCATCAATCTTCTTTACCATTAAAATCTCAAAACCTTGCATCATAATTTTTCAAAAGTTTCAATTTGTTTTTTGTCAATAATAGACCAAGGAACAAAAACCTCCTTCAGTTTATGCACAGGTGTTATGATTTGAGATAAATTCCCAAAATACAATTGCTATAGGAGGGTTCCTACACTTTTGGACAGCTTGAATTCAAGTCAATTTTTCAGGGGTTCTGATAAGGTTTTTGCAATTCTTGATGAGTCCATTGTGTAACAGACATCATAAGATTTCAAAAAATACCAATTTCATCCAAAAACACCTATGGGAAGTCCTCCAAACACCCTCTCAAAGACCATGTTGCGCTTCTGCTGAGAGCACGCTACGCTTCTGCAATGTTTGAGTGACTAACTTCAAACTTGGATTATGAACAAATGAGAAAGTACTTTTGAACATTGGCGAAGGTGTTTTTTCATCACATACAAAATAAAAAAAGCCTCTCTCAGTTTTTCAAAACGTGTTATGGTTAGAGAGATATTTATCTACCTTTGAACCCTATTTTTGCAGAAACGTTTGAGAATTTTCGTCAAATTTTGGTATTTTGGCAATTTCATGATGCACAGAAACGCAACGCGCTCACACTACGCTTTTTCTCAGAGGCTCCAATGGAGGTAATAAATGCATGGATGGATGGACTTTGATGTGTACATCCCAGATATTCCTTTTCTTTTTCATGACAGTTCCTAATTTTGGAGGAAAACCCATAAAAAACTCCAAATTTCATGTTTTTGCCACTGTTTTTCAGCCCATGCTACGCTTCTGGAGTAACCTTGGGGAAATGAAGTTTTTAGTGTCTTACAGGTGTTATTTTGCAATTTCAAGGTTCATTTGGTTAGAGGACATCCATATCTACCTTATACAACCTTCGGATAAAAAAAAATATGCATAAAAGCTATCTCAAAAGCCCCTCCAAGTGCATGCTACACTTATGTCAAAGTACACTATGTTTCTGCCAGGCACGCTACGTTTCTATGTAGAAGGTTTGCTGGACAAGTATCATTCAAAAAAGGTCAAATATTCGAGGTAATAACTGTCTCATGAGTTATTTCATGGTTAATGAATTCTATTTATGCTCCTCATTGTTGAGGGATCTTGTAATTAATCACGGAGAGAAAGAATCCTGCTTGTTATCTAAAATAGGGGAGACTGTTTCTAACTTCCCTAAAATGTAGGCAATGACTCATTGGGTTCATTAATTAGTTGTTTTGAATCAGGTTTCAATCCAATTGAGGTGGCATTTTGTCTATCTTTCTATATGTACTCAAACTCAAGTCATTTTTGAAAAGGGGGAACAACCCAAGAGCCTTTTTGGGTTGGGTTTGTAATGCAAGTTTCTTTCAGAAATACAGGACATAAGCAAAGAGATTCTAAGCCTTGTTGAGTTAAATCTTGTTTTTTCCCTGTGTTTTGTTTCTCATTTTGTCATTAATCTTATTTCTTCCACTCATTCATTTATTCATCTTGTAGAGGTTACAATTCAGTGAAACTTTTGTTGTGACTAATTAAAAGCATTCCTTCAAGTGCAATTTTTCCTCTGTTTTACTGTGAGCAAAATAAGACCTGCATCTTAATTGCTTTGCCTAATTTACAAGTTTTATTTGTTCATATTTTTTCCTTTGTCTTGCTATGAGTGAGAAAAGACCTATGTCCAGATATTTGAAATCATTGTCATTCTTATACTGAAAGGAAGGCCATATTTATCACAATTGGATACCTAGTTCTTCATTTTTAGTTTTTCTTTTCCACATATTCTATCCATGCTTATGATCTAAAGGATTTAGCAGACAAGGTCATGCATCTTTATTTCTAATTTGAAATGGTTGAAAGGTTCGTTCAAACCTATTTATAGAAGCCTCAAATAGCTAATCAATCAACCCATTATTATCTTCTTCAAAATGTGATAAGGCTTGGCTCTATTACAGGCTAGATTCAACGCTTACAACAACATTTTTTGGCACCCTTGTTGGGGACGGTTTTGAAGGTCTCTATCTTCACTGGGTTTATGAAAAAGGTCATATCTATTTCTTGATGGTGAACAAGGGATAGGAATTAAATTGGTTGTTATCATTCACCTGGCGACTCCTTGGTTCAAAGACTCCACATGATTCACAGGCGACTCCACTGGTTCCAAGATGTCAAGTTCTTTCACTGGTCGGATTGCTGCGAGGTTTGTTCCTTTGGATTTTACAAATGTCTTTTTTTTTTTGAATGTTGTCCCTGATATTAAAGAATGGGAAGGTTATATTCCTAATTTGAATGAACGAAAATATGACAATCCCACTAAACAATTGTTTGGGTTTCATAAGCTTATGGATCAATTGCATATTTATCACGAAGATATCCTCATGAAGTTGTTTATGTTTTCATTGGGAGGAGATGCTCAACTTTGGTACAAATCTCTTCCTCCTTCCAACATTTCATCATTGAAAGAATTCCATGCAGCTTTTCATAAATATTGCAAAAGAGTTTATTCATCATAATTCCTTTTTGAAGATTGTTGCAATAGAAAGTTCACAAAACACATATGTAAATAATGAGAACAATATAACAATTATGGTAAAATACATGAAGAAGAATTTGCATAGAAATAAGATCTCCTTCAAACAGACCAGACATATTTATGTGAAGAGCACTTTGAAGTGAATCAAGAAGAGGTTTCTTACAATAGTAAAAACAAAGAGATCCTTGCAAACCCACCAGACTTTCAAGATGATCAAAGACAGGATGACGAAACGTATGTTGATCTAGATATTTGCAAAGGCCAATGGCTTATTGAAGACCATACACAACTAGCTTTCGAAGAGGATGATTTTGGTAATGATACTGCATTTATCATTATGCCAAATGTTTCAAGTGATTACTGTCATGATCAAACTATTGTTCTAAATTCTTATTTTGATCAAGCTGTTAGTATTCAGTCATCACTACTAGATCATCATGGAACAAAGATTTCTGAAAGTCAAGGTTCATAATTTTTTTATGAGCAACCTATATATCATAAGTACCTAGACAATGAGGATCATATTTCTTTCCCAGCATGCATGGAAAATTAAAAGAATTTTTCCTGAATATTTGATAAATATGGTGAAAGTGTTCCTGAAGATGATGAGAAACAAGAAGATTTTGTTCAGTTGGAAACCAATTAGAGGCATCATAAAAGAAATCAACTTGTGTATGATAGCGATGAAGAATATTCTTGGAATGGTGATGAAGAAGATAAGGAGGGGTTACTGGAGCAGTTGATCTCTCCTTCCTGTTTACCAATTGTTGAGCAAAAGAATAGTGAGATCCAATATGACATTCTCGAGCCAGAAAAAGAAAAGGCCAACAATGGAGAAAAGAAGCAGTTTCATTTTGATCCGCAGGAGAAGGTATGGGATGACTACAAAAAATTTATATCTTTTCATTTCTATGATCCAGTGGCAGTTTATATGGAGTCAAAATGGGGCTTTAAATTTTTATCTTCAATTTCTTGAGGGAAGATTTTCAAAGCTGTAAGTACCTGCTTCCAAGATATTTTTTGAAAATTGCAACTGATCCTATCGTTTTTGTGCTCAAGAATGGAAGCATAATTAAAATTGTTAGTCAGATAGTTGCTTGGATGCTTTGGAAATATTCTTGTACTTGAGCAGATCAGTGAAACTAGTTAGAATAGGTATTGTATATAAATAAGCTCAACTTTGAGCATTAGAGTACAATTGTGGTTTTCAATATGTTTCCAGTTCAATGGTTCACTTTTCAGTTTGGAATCCAATATGGTTCAGATTCTAGGCATGATGACTCCATATGACAATGGAGGCACTTGTGAAAAAACCTTTCAGTTGCAGAGAATAAGAATTTTTGGTTTTAGAACAGGTGCAGGTAAAATGACAGGGTTCAAAGTTTGACAGGGTTGATTTCAAGTTTCCAAATGGATGAAGGCACGTGGTCTACTGTTCTTGGTGCTTTGCATGAAAGAAAAATCCCTATATGGAGCCTATGTTAGAACAAATGTTGAAATATCTAAAAATTTTGTCCCTCCCAAATTTTTTTGTCAATTGCACTAGCTTTAAATCCTTGTGTCATCTAGCGTAAGTGTTTTAGCTGCAATAAACCTCTAAAGCTTTTTCCATTTTTGTCAAGCTTCTCTACCATTAAAATCTCAAAAACTTGCATCTGAATTTGTCAAAAGTTGTAAATGTTTTGAACCTGCACAGAATAGATCTAGCTAAACAATAATACACACATTTGCAGAGAGAATTGGATAACGAAGAAGAAGGAGAGAAAGAATGAAAGAATTCTCATTAACCATTGTGAATAATGAATAGTTTACACATGATATACTTTGTATAGCTCAATGAGTGTGCACTAGAGGTGAACCAATGCACCATAGTAGTGGTCTAGAGTGATCTGGACACACACCAACAATTACAGGAGTAAACTGCCACCTAGTCTAGTCTCTCAGGCAGTTACGGGAGTGAACTGCCACCTAGTTGAGTTAACTAGTCAACTAGTCTTTAGTTAACTAACTAAATAGAGAGTACTGAGGAGTTAACTCAGGGAATTAGTGGTAATGCGCTAGTCTAGTGATGCTACCAAGTCAAGGTCGAATTAGCATGGTGATGATCCCAATGTTGCATGGTGATAAAACCAATGCAGCATTTAAACTCAACTCAACTAGTCAAATTGAAGTGTCAACTGAAAGAGAATATTCTCCAGGTGGAATATTCTCCCCTAAATTATAGGAGACTGGATAATGACTAATTATGACTAATAAACAAGGAAAAACCTTAGGAAAAATAAATCCTAGGTGTGTGTGAAGTAACTGCAACACCCCCCTTGAACATCACTATGGTGAAAATAAAGAATGGGTCTCAGCAATGAGGTAATGTTAGGTACCCAAATACAAAAGATAAATTGAAAATAAAGTGAGGAAAGAGGGAAAACCTCATGGGACCNCCCCCCCCCCCCCCCCTCAAGGTATAATGTATCTAAAAAAAAGAACAACAGTTGCTAGGAAACTGTGTCCTTCACTCCAAGACGACCTCACAAAGAATGGAATTTCTGCTCAGTGAAGGTCTTGGTGAAAATGTATGTTGTCTATTCTGTTGAAGGACGGAACTGTAAGTCGATGGTCCCTTCATGTACTAGGTCTCAGATGTAGTGCATGTGGATATTTATGTGCTTCGTCCACTGCCTCTGAAATGGATCTTTACAGAACTTCAAAGTGCTCTGGTTGTCACACCAGATGATGATCGACCGATGAAACTGAATGCCCAACTAAGTGAGAAAATGTTGTAGCCACATAGGCTGAATGGTTATGTTAACTACCCCTCTGTACTCTTCCTCAGCTACATATAGAGCAATGACATCTTTCTTCTTGCTCGACCAACATATAGGCCTGGAACCAAGTCTAAGTGAGTAACCATATGTGGAATTGCGATCAGTGTTATCGCCAGCCCAGTCAAAATCAGTAAACCCGATGAGATCTAATGTAGAGTCTGTTGGATTACTGAGAGGGGGGTGAATCAATAATAGCGTAATTATAATCCTTTTTCTTCAAATGTTGTATCAATGTAGAATTATTATCCAATAATGAGCAGTAAGAAATAAACAATCACACACATACGCAGTACACCAGTGTTTTACGTGGAAACCCAAATCGGGAGAAAACCACAGAATGATTTTTCTTATATGTCTTGAAGAATTACATTCATTGGAAGCACCAACTTCCTTTGTTTTCCAGCTACAACTGGAAGGAGGCTCCAACCCC